>PPNT02000058.1:0-77511 GCA_003708285.2 Petasospora xylosilytica | reverse complement strand
TAGTCAGGTCTGAGTCCTTCTTGGGAAGAAGCTTGATGAGCACTTTGGACATGCAGGTTGGCAGAGTAGCTGTGGAGGCTAAGTGGTTGGCCATCGACACCAGGATAGGCAGGAAGGTGGGGTAGGATGCTATGAGATAGCTGTAGCCAATGCCATCTTCCCCCGGGCTCGTTTGGGAGCGGCGGTATGCTTGTTTGGCGATGTCGATGTCGTCTGTGGTGAAGAGGGAGTCAAGTGCAGTGACGTCTGACGCCGACAGTTGACTCAGAGGTGTCTGTCTCAGATAGTCTGTGAGGGCTGACAAGTCTGGTTGTTGATCTGGTCGTCCGTAGAGCTGTTCGTAGAAGGCCCGGGCCTCTGTGATCATCTCGGCTTCCTCTGTAATGATGGATCCGTCGTCCTTTACCAACTGTGAGACTGTGACTGCCTTGGTGTTCTTCATCAGAATCTTCTTGGCATGGGAGTGGGATAGTTTTGATGCAGAGGCGGGAGCGTGGTCCCTGAGTTTCTCATCTTGGATGAATCTTCTTTCTTTGTGTGTGAGAAGCAGTTTGGCATGTGCGTGAGCATGCTTGTGTCTGTTCTGAAAGAGGAAACATGCTGTGGCAAAGAGGCGGTCGTAGACTGCTGGGTCAGAGAGGCGAGTGAACGTCTTCTGGTTGGCATCGTTGGTCATCACCTCATAGGCCTGTCTGTCTTGCTCAGGGAGGAGTGCGGCCAGATCTGCTGGGTGTATGATGACAAGTTCCCGGTAGAGTGGGTGGCGGAGAAGATGGTTGTGGGTTTGAAACCGTCTTTTGTTGGAGCCTGGTCTCGCAAGGTTGTCCTCATCCTGGTGGTTGAGTGGAAGAAGGGCGAGGGAGACAGCGTGATGTGATGTCCATCTCTGTTTCTTCTCTCGTGTATACTTGAGCGAATGGAGACTTTCAAGTCGTGATGAGAGGTAGAAACGGTCAAGCCTTCTCTTCAAGCCGTGAGGGGGTTGGTTTGTGTAGTGTGAAGATGGAGATGAGAAGTCCAGAACAGCCGGTGTGGTCTCGTAGGCATCCACGAGGTCGAATCTCGAAACCAGGTCAATGAGTGGAGAAGCGTGAGGTTCTTTCGATTCCTCATTTGTTTTCTCTGTGGCCTGTGCTGAGGGCATGTTCCAATGATTCAAATGTGTCACACAGTTGAAGTCACCAGTGAGAATGGTGTCCATGCCTTGTGGGTTGGAGTTCTCGACCTGTGCTTGTGTGTCTGACATGGCTTGTTTCAAGAAGAGGAAGAAAGATCTTTCGATGTTGTTCGACGGGTTTGTTGGTGCGTAGATGCCGACGATGTGTAGCATGCGGTGACTTTCTCGGTGGTGGAGCAGGAGAGAGCTGGCACGCGGAGAGATGTCATACTCGTCCTGGTCGTGTGTTGTGTTCAGAAGAGAGTCATATCTTTCAACTGAGTAGCCGTCCTTTGCAAGGAGGTTGACGTTGATCAGGATGGCTGTCTTTGACGTCCGTGGTTGTGTGATGTGGAGTTTCAGATCGTGTTCCTCGGCAATTCGTTCCAGTGGAAGGCGTTGGAGTTGTTCTGATGAGGTGATCTCTTGGATCATCGTGATATGAATGTTGTTCTTTTTCATAACTCTGGAAGCAAGATCAAGCTTTTTCAAGACGACAGAGCTGGAGAGAGAATGTTGTATGTTGTGTGACTGAATAGACAGACAGAGCTGTCTGGCTCCGAGAGCCATTGAAGATGTGGAGGGCTCGTCAATCATTTAGATGATGAGGGCGAGGTTGGCGTGTCTGCATCAGTGAGTTCACCGGGAGTGGTGGTGCGCTTCTGCATGGAGAGGTGCTCGTCGAAGGTTGGAATCCGAATGGCGTTTCCTGCACGTGCCTTTGGCGCTTTCAGGACTCTCTCCGACGCTGGTGGTGCGGCTCTTCTTCTGCTTGGTGAAGCTTGTTCACGGGAGCTCGTGATGCTCTTTGGTGTGTTCGTTTCCAGTTGGGGCTTCACGAGTTTGCCGTTGTCAACTTTCCGTCTCAGTGGGTCTTGCGATCCCCAGGATGATGAGGCAACTCTCTTTGGGCTCGCAGAGCGTGATGTGGGGACAGTTCTGTCACCGTAGCGGATGGATCGTGCCCGCGCAGCTTCTTCAGGTGGAGGCAGGATCGGGAAATTGGCTCTGGAGAAAATCAATGGGGCCTGAGGGGTCGTGGCGTTGATCATGTGCTCTTCGAGGGAGTCTGGCATGGTTGCGTTCAGCATGTGTGTGTCCAGAGAATCTCTCAGTGGTGTTGGTGACAGCAGCAGAGCCAGTGGAAGCAGCAGAAGCAGCAGCAGAGCTAGCAGAGTCAGCAGAAGTAGCAGAGCCAACGGTCTCAACAAAGCCATCAGAAGAAGCAGATCCAGCAGAGGTAGTTGAGCCGACGGTCCCAGCAGCGCCGGCAGAAATAGCAGAGCCAAATATTGATTTTGGCGGGATTCGAACCTAGGACCCTCTCCGGCTGAAGCAGGAGCAAAAAAGAAAATGCTTCCACTGAGATTCGAACTCAGGATCGCTACATTACTAGTGTAGCGCCTTACCAACTTGGCCATAGAAGCATTTTTCAAAAAATTAGTTTTTATTGTTTGTTACAGAGTCAAAATGACAGTGTTCGCGAAATCTCGGTACGGGCAACATTTTGATTTCTTGACGGCTTTGATGGCGACTTCTTACAATGTATTAATCTCACCCTTGCAAGGGATCATCAAAGTGCCATGCATTTTGAGCTCTCATCCATTCAAGGAATTGGTGTAAGTCCAACTGGGAGCCAACTATTGTTAAAGAAGCCGATACTAACACCTGAATGATCCAGATTCCAGTCATCATCATCGCATCACTCGGATATGGTGGTCACTACTTTGTTTTCTCTGAGGATTTAACAATGAGTCAGCAGATATGGTTCCAGTTCTGTCTTACAATGCTCTGGCTATCGTATCTACTAGCAATCTTCAAGAGCCCTGGATCGCCTCCCAAAGATTTCAAAACCAAACCAGGGCAATGGAGAAGATGGTGCAAGAAGTGCCAGAACTACAAACCGGAGAGAACACATCACTGCAAGACCTGCAAAACATGTGTTCTCAAAATGGATCATCACTGTCCATGGACTGCAAACTGTGTGGGCCATGAAAACATGCCACACTTCCTACGGTTCCTCCTGTGGGTCAACTACACGAACGGTTACGCGTCTTACTATCTCACCAAACGAGCCATGAGATTCTGGGATGATCGATCATTACCAATTTATCTGGTATCCAAAAGCACACTCACTGCTACTATCATATTGACACCACTCAGTTACTTTGTTGCATTTTCCATTGCAACGCTTACCTTCAGATGCTTCTACGGAATCCTCGTCACAGGAATGACACAAATTGAAGGATGGGAGTACGATCGCATTGAAGCCCAACACACAACAGCAAAGTTCTACAGAAAGGTCAAGAACAACTACAAAATCATCTACGGAAAAGAACTACCAAACGAGACGTCATGGTCGTCAAGTCATGGTATGCTGAAGGACATCATGTCACAAGACCAACCATACGTTGCATTGGATGACTTTGTCTTCCCTTACTACGTGAACCCTTGGCAAAACCTGGTTGACTCGTTTGGATATCCATGGGATTGGCTTCTGCCATGGGGAAAGCCACGCGGAGACGGCATTACTTTCACGAAGGACGATTTGCTCGATTTGGATGACAACGACTTGAGCTCGCTACCATGGCCACCCGATGGAGGCCACCAAGATCAAACATCAGAAGCCCCAGAGATGATTGATGAGAACCATGAGACTACAGTCAAAAGACGTCTTATGGGATACAAAGAACTTGATCGAACCAAGTGGTATAATGGATTCGGTGAGAAGCTCTCAGACTTCGGAGTTGATGTTGAAGCTGAGGATGTCGACGCCAAAGAGAAATGACACTAGTGAGAGATGATCTGCTACTGCTGCCATCGAACAATGATGAAGACGGCACGGGAGCTACATTTTGGCTTAATTAGCATGATTTATTTATTCTAAAAGTACATGATTCGTTCAATTCAAATACGCGTCCGCAGTCCCACACACTGGAACGTGCAAAGCACATCACTCCATCTTTTCATCACCATCCTCATCAACACCAGCCTTGGCCTCAGTAGGCTCCTCGACCAAATTAGTCGTATCATTGTTGTCAGCAGCAGCCACCTCTTCAGTTGTTGTGTCATTGGCCTTGAGCTCAGTGTCATCCTGAGGAATGGTGGAGTCAGCATCAACAGTCACATCCTGCTCCAACACAGAAGCAATAGCAGGATTCACCTTCTTTGGAACAGCAGCATCTTGTGTAGCAGCCTCAACAACCTTGGTGCTTGCGGCCTCAGTGGCTCTCTTCTCCAAGCTCTCAACAAACTTCTTAGGATCTTGCTTCAATAGCTCATACTGCTCCTTGAGAGCTTCAAAGTCGTCAGCATCAATAGCGAGCGATTTGGACTTCTCATCAACAATATCAGCAAGCTTGTCAAGACCATTCTGAGACTTCTTCTTGTCCTTCATTGTGTTGTTGAAGACAGAGAATCTTGTGAACTCATCATGTGATCCGGCCTCAAAGAAGAGCTTGTAGTTCTCTGGAGACACCTTGATCTTCAACTGTGAATCCGTGTATCCCTCCAGATCAGCATCATCCATGTCCTCCAGTTCCTGAGACTTGACAAATGGCATTCTGACCTCACTGACATTGACTCCTTCAGTTGGGTGAGCAATGACGTATGATGTCAGGTAGTAGTTCCACTTCTCTTCATCCGTCTTCAAGTCCTTCAATGTCAAGTCATCGAGAGCAACGTATTCAATGCAAACGTGGCGAGTAGTCTCGTTGAACTCAATGCGGAACATGTTCTCATCAGCAAGCATCTGAGCTCTGACAGCATTGCGGTAGATGATCTGCTCCCTGGCACTTGTAGTTGGGGCCTTTCTGTCTTTCTCGAACAAAAGCAAGATTTCAGCAGAACGAGCGTCAGTCATGATGGAATGAAGGTGCTTGACAAGGGCCTGTGTCACCTTGTCGACGGTGTAGAGCTTGTAGGCCCTGTTTCTGTAAGCCTGGCGCAAGGACTCTTCAAACCACTGGTGTTCAATGTCACCCTCGATGACTCTCTCAGAGAAGGCAAGCAGCTGAGCGTAAGCATCCTCCTTAGCAAACTCCAGACCCATCATCTCAAGCTGGTTGGAGATCAAGTTCAAGTCCTTGGCAAACTGGACAGGAGTACGTGACTTCAAATCCTTGGTGACCTCGTCGTTGATGGACTTGACTTCAAGCAATCTGTCGTAAAGAACTCTCAAGTGACGGAAGAAGGCATAGACGTTGGTGTTACCAAAGAAGTTGAAGACAGTTCTCTGGGAGTTGGCAGCATTGTCGTTATCAGGAACTGGGACAGCAGTCTGGACCCAAATATCGGAGATGGCCTCAAGATCTGGCTCTTCCTCTTCCTCGTCTGGCTTCTCCTCAGCCTCGACATGTGGTTCCTCAGTGGTATCGTCCTTGTGAGTTCTCTTGTTTTTGCGGAGAACATCCTTGAGCAACTGGTGTTCACGTGGACGCTTGCGGCCGTTGGTGGCAGATGAGCTTGTGTCAGAGTCAGAGAGACCTGGCGTCTGGACTGGAGCTCTGTCAAGGTCGACTGGGTTCTGTGAAAGCCTCTTGGCCATAGCATCTTCAACCTCCTCAGGGTCAATAGAGAAGAAAACAGCAATGAATGTCTTGAAGAAGTTGTAGAATCTGTCTTTGTCAGCAGCAGAGTATGTGCTTGAGTTCAAGAAGACGTACACCAACTTGCAAATGTCGTACAACACTTCGTTATCCTTGAAGTCGTAGTCAAGTTGCTTCTGTGGCTTTGGTGTCAGTGGGTGCAATCTCTTGTTCGTCTGCTCAGACTTAATGGTGGAGATCTCAGAGACCAACTGCTTGGTTGTCAAGAGCTTCTTGTCTGTCTGCTTGAAGGTCAAACCCAAGTGGTCCAAAGACTTGAAGTACACCTTCTGCTCCATCTCTCTCCAGACCTTGTTCCACTCACGATGAGCTCTTCTCCACTCCTCATCCTTCTGTTTAAGTCTCTTCAAGATGATTGGAACGGCAACAGCTGGATTCTCGTGCAAAGCGTCAATCACTTCGAAGCCCTTCTCTTTACCGTAGATTTTGCGGATCACCTTCTTGTAGATAGTCATGGAGGTGTGTCCCAATCCTGGTGGCAGCTTGAAAGCTCTCTTCTCGTCAGCAGTCATCGTGACGATTCTGTTTGCAATGTTCTCCAAGGTCTGGATAGTTCTCAGGTTGGACTCCATGTAGAAGTCGTACTCGTGTCTCTCCTCTTCAATTCTGAACAAGATCTCTTCGTACTGGTTCTTTCTGTGAGCAATGAATCCAGAATCCTCAGAAGCCCAAGTTGGATGACCGACCCACTCGTCGTTCAAAACTTCCCAGCACATCTCATCTCTGCCACTGCATGGCATGTACGTCTCAACCTTTGGAAGCTTTCTGTAACTTGGACCATAAGGCTTGCAGAGAGTGAGCTCGAGCTGGTGCTTCTTGAATGCAATGTTCTCAATGTACTGAGGCTTGTCCTCATAACCAACAAATGTCTTGAACCAATCAAAGAGGTCATGGTGAGATCCAATAAATCCTTCAACTCTTTCAATGAGAACGTTCTTGTCAATCATGTCTTGGTTGAACAGATTCAAGATTTTGAGGAACTCGTTGTAACTCTGCTTGCTTCCAATAGCCTTCTTGACCTTATCAAAGAATCCAATTTCCTCCATAAGAGTAGAAGTCTTAGAAGGTGGGCGGACTGGCTCTGGAACACCTGGGACAAGAGTTGGCGGAATATCCTCACTCACCTTACGTCTTCCGACAGAGGAGAAGGAGCTTCTCATGTTCGAAGTTGGAATCTGGGAGTTGGAGAAGTTGGAGGCATCGTAATTGGCCAGCTGTTCTTGAGTAACTTCAAACTTTTTCATCTTACCAGCAGTTGGTGGAGAGAAGTTACCAACAGGTGGCAGCTGAGATGGCTGCTGCTGTGGTGGATACATCTGCTGAGGTTGGAGCATACCAGACTGCTGTGGGTTGGCATTTGGATCTGGAAGGAACTGCTTGAAGTCATCCAGCAAGTCTGGGGCACCCTGGAACAAAACTGTCACTTGCTGATAGACCTCCGCAATTGGCTTCTGTTCTCTCTGGTAGGTCTGCAAAATCTCAAGGAAGTGCTTATAAACGTCTGGCTGAGAGGCGAAGCGCATCTTGATCTTGTTGACGTAGCTGATAGCATGGTTGAACTCGACTGGACCTGGCTTGCGAGCCTCCTGAGAAGATGGCATGCCGTTGTTGTTGGCTGCGGCTTGAAGATGGGACATCGAGCTCTGGTCACCATACTGTGATGGGTATTGCTGCTGCTCCCCTGGCATCTGATGCATTCCTTGCTGTGGAGGCTGAGAAGAGCCCGAGGCTGGAGGAGCACCAGACTGTGAGTTCCATCGAGATGTTTGGCCTGGCTGAGGTTGTTGCTCGTAGATGATGTTCGAGTTCGAGTCTTGACGAGTGGTCGTTGTTCCCATTGGAGTGGTGACTCTGATTGGATTTGGATCAGATGGGTCCAGAGAGCACTCGATTCTGTAACCTGGTGGCAAGAATGTGTTGAATCCCTGAATGAGACCTGGATGACCTCTAAACAAGTTGGAAACCCTCTCAATAACGCCTGGAGTATCAATGTTCTGACTCTTGAAGTCCTTCATGATATCCAAGAAGTGGTTATAGACATCAGGACGACTCAGAAACTGGTACTTGACCATATCAAGGTACGACAGAGCATCCTTGACGTTCAGGGGTCTGTACACTGTGCTTGATGGGAATGCCCCGCCCTTGGCCTGAGCTTGTTGATCAGCTGATGTGCTGGCATTTGGAGGAGGCAATTGCTGACCTTCCATATTGGCAGGGAAGCTGGAATAGGGCTCCTGCTGCTTGATTGTTAGTAATCTGAACCTTGTTTTCCGGTGATTGGGCGATAATATTGCTGATCGTCCTTGAGGTAAAGCTTCCCCGGGTCGCGCCGAGACAGGAGCGAGAGAACTTCGGCGGTAGTGGAACGAACTGGAAACATCGTGCAACCCAACAGATATACGTACTTTTGGCTGACCATTTGGCAAGAAGCCGTTTGATGGAGCAGTGGTACCACCTGGGTTCAAGGATGGGAGCGAGTAATATCCTCCTGCTGTTATTGTTAGTGCTTTGCCCTTCGAGACGTGGTAACTCCGTACGAGCCTCACTCCTCCTAATAAGACAAGAGGAGACAACAGAAACAGGAAGAGAGAATTTGAGCCGTAATGGCGTTCTCTGAGTCTGGATGGCTCACTTCGGATTGATTTCCAGTTGAATACATACCTGTCTCCATAGAACCGTGTGACGGAAGAGCAGAAGGCGGTGGGAGGATAGGGGCACCTTGACGACTTCGGAAGATCTTGTTAGTAACCTGCTTCTATGAGATCTGTAGTGACAGATGGCAGCATCCACACTCCATTAGCCAAGCGTTCACACCCGCCGAAGTGGTGGAACGCGCCTCCTGAGCTGTCAAGGGCCAGGGGTGGCACACAGAGGGGAATAGCGACATCGTGGGACTGTACTCACTGTTGCAGAGGTGGAATCCCGGGTCTGCTTGCCTCAGAGGCCTCGGACTGTGGTTTCCAAGGATCCTGTGTGGACATTGTATAGTTCTCGCTATGTGTTCCGTGTAGCGCCTCAGTGGTGTAGCCTGGCTCTTTGTTCTTTCCCTTTTGCGTGAACAGTGAGGAAGGCAGACAGAGATGGTGATCCGCGGGTTGTGGGGGGCAGTGCGAGTGTGAGTCGACAGAGCCTGAGCTTCGGTAAGGACCAGTGGGAACGTGTGTGTGCGGGCTGTTCTGGCGATTGGCGTGGTGTTGGGCTCCTGAAGGGTCGTGATACTGTTGATGCAGCGTGGGAGCCTCGGGGTGGGCGGGTAACTGATGGTGTGGTCTTACCGTGTTTTCGCGCACTTCGCGGCACAGGCCGATAGCTGAAGGCCGGGTAACTCTTTTCAAAGTCTTGGTACGGCCACGCTGGAAGGCGCCCACCATCAAGAACTCCAACAGAGGAGGAGACCATGGGAGGCGGAAGAGCTCGCAAGTAGCGCACCACCCACACAACTACAGCCGCTCACCATGAACGCTCCAGATAGATTCGAGCTCTTCATTCTGCCTGATGGTGTCCCAAAGTATGCATCCTGCTCTCGTGTCGCCGACATGACCCAGTTCACCGAACAGGATACTAACATCAACACAGACTCAAAATCGACCCGGATCCAAAAGTGCCTAACGCGGTGCTCGTGACATTCGAGAAGGAGGACCACACACTTGGTAACCTGATCAGAGCACAGCTGCTAAAGAACGACAGAGTAGTGTTTGCAGCCTACAAAGTTGAGCATCCTCTCTTTGCCAAGTTCGTCATGAGAATCCAAACAGAAGACGGATATCCACCAAGAGACGCACTCAAAAAGGCATGCATGGATCTCGTGGTCCAGCTCGATCTCTTGAGAGACAAGTTCAATGTGGAGTACAGTTTGAAAACTTTCCAGAGCGATGCTTGATGCGTCCTTTGGTTGATTTCTTTTGATGAGGTGGCGCCGAGAATGAGCAAGAAGGAGGAAGAACAACACGACGAGTTCTTCAAAAAAGTGAAATAATGTCCAACTAACGCATGTTTGTAAAATAGAGGTTCTTTATGATTCTTGAAGGATCGTAGTACGTGGATGAGATGTGGAAGCGGTGGGAAATCTACAAAAAGGTCGAGACTGATGGACGAACAATCAATTAATAACTAGACAACAGCAGGAGGCAAGAGTTCATGAGTGGTGGTGGTGATGGTGGTGGTTGGAGTTATCCTCAACATAAGCTGGGGGAACATCACAACCACCTGAGGAGCTTCCCCAGTTCGAGTTGTCCATGGCATTGGCATTGGCATTGGCGTTGATTTCAATGTTGATGTTGTTGTTCATGTTCGTGTTGCTGGAACCTCCCCCGACACCTGGCTTGGCACGAGAAGCATTCTGGAAGCACAAGTAAAAGAGGCAATATGTCGCGCAGACGAATGAAACAATGATGATAGCAAGAGCAGCGTAGGTAAGACCGAACACCTTGTTGCTTTTAGAAACAGAGATACCGAAAGTCTGAACAGTCGCAGTAGAGTCATATGCACGGTGCATAGAGTCGGTTGCCTTTTTGACATTGGTAGCGTATGTCGCCACAGCGATGAGTCCCATCAAGCAAAGGGGAGGAACTGGGAATGACGCACTGACTGTATGTTTGTTCTTGGTCAAGCGTGGTCCCAAAACTGCAATAAGCATTGCCACAAGTCCCAGTCCAGAGGCAACAAGAGTAACGACCAGACCATTGAAAGCATCCCTCATGCGACGCTCCTGGTTTCCCGATGACAAGTAGTATTCTCCTGGTTGGTTGACGTAGAGCCATTCGACAGCGGTACCGTTGATGGAGCCAAGCTCATGGACGTAAAAGTCATACATATCCCAGTGGTATGGACTTTGAGAATAGCAGCTCTTGGAGGAGAAGCCAGCATCGTTGGAGCCACAGTAGCCAGTCAAACCAAATCTGTAGTACGCGTAGAGACCAGTGTCTTCACGGGTGATCTGGGAGTAATCGGTACCGCTGAATGGATCTGAGTACAGTGCTTCAATGTCGACATCAGTGAAGTCCAACTGGATAAGATACATCGAGACACTTTTGCTTGGAGTGGAGGCCATGATGGCAATACCAAGTGCAAAGACAATGACCAATAGCAGAAGTGGTGCTGTTGCGATGAGTCTGACGAATAGCGGGGCCTTTTTAGGAGGTTCTTCGGCCTTCTCTGGATCCACCAGTGACGACTCTTCTGGAATATCTGGAGTCAATGGCGACTTCACATCTGGCTGGAATGATGACGGATAGAAACTCGGAACAGCCTCGTTGATAGCATCCGGAGCTGTGGAGTATGTTGTTGTTGTTTGGCTCGTCTCTCCGTTGACGACCGTGGTGACGATCTTGGTAGTGGTGACGTATGTTTGAGGCATTTGACGAGAGAGCTGGACGTGATCTTTCACGAGATACACACTAAAAGTGGCATGGTCATCGTGGAACGCAGGAAGTTAGGAACGGTACCTGAGCTTTCATAAACAAAGCGGAGAAAGGCGGAGGAGGCGCTGTAATTGGCTTCTTGGTGTGCCACCAAAATATTATTTTTTAAGCCGACGGCTCACGGCCAACCACTGCAACCAGTCACGCCAACGCGCCAACGACCGAACGACATTCAAAGGTGACAACACGAGTATAAAGATCGATCTAAAGCTCTACACCTGTATACACCATGACTCACTCTATCACATTTGCGTAACGTTCATTACATCTGGTCCCTTTTCTGGTTCAATAGCGTGGCGAGATCTTGAACCAGGGTCAGAATGTCCTTCTTCTCCTCCGGGAACAGCCCCGTAGTCTGCTCACGGAGCAACAACACAGCCACAGTGTGCTCAATTCTGGCAATGAACACCTCGAGGAACTGCTTCTCAACATGATCGGTCTTCTTCAAGCTCGACGTGAACATGTTGCCATTCAACTTGCTTGCAATGCGGTCCAGTCTCATCGAGATCTCTCTGACTCCGTGGACATCCTCAGTGGTCAGGTCCGGCTTGCGTTGGAACTGGTGTCTGGTGCCCAGCTGCTGGGGGAACACAAGTGTGATCTCCTCCTCCGTCTCGAGACCCTTGAGCTGAACCTTGCCCATGAACTCAGTCTTCCAACCAATGTTCTTCAAGATGGTGAACTCATTGTCAAGCTGCTCGGCCTCCTCACCAGCACCAAATGCATCAGCGATAGGTGTACCGCTTCTAGCAGCCTGCCAGCACTTCTCAATTCTCTTGAACTCATTGAGACAGTCCTGAGTCAATGTGATCTCACCACCATCTGCAACAGCGCAAACACGAGCAGTCTTGTTCACCATAGGACCGAAGTAGTCCATTCTTCTCGTGATGATGTCTGGTTCACAGACAGGCGTACCCCAATGAACACCCATACGGACAGACAAACCCTTGTAGATGACGGTTCCATTGGAGTCCTTCAACTCACAACCCTCTTCACTCTGCAAGATCTCTGCTGGCCAGTCCTCAAGAAGCAATTGAGCCTGCACGTTGAAACACCAGATAAGAGCAGCAGTGACAGTTGGGAACGAAACCATGAAGGCATCACCTTCAGTCTTAACCTCGTAACCACCAACGATGTGCAGCTGACGTCTCATGATGTCGTTGTGTGTTCTGATGGCAGATCTCATGGCCAATGGGTAGTTCTCCCACAAAAGAGTGGAGTTCTTGATATCAGTGAACACCATGGCAAGCTCGCCAGCTGGTGGACGGATCTCAGGCTTGAGCCTTCTGAGGTTGGAGTCCTCCACAAGCTGTCTGGAAACTGGGACACTCTTCTTCTTGGCCTTCTTTCTTGAGACAACACTTGCCAAAACCTTGGTTGGGCATCCGTATGAGACTGCGTAATCTCTCAATCTTTCAGCAGTGAGCATTGGGTTATCAGACTCTCTGACGATGTCACCAATAGTCTTCGAAGGCAAATAGTCAAACAACTCCTTGGTACCAATGACAATAACCTCATCATTGATCGTAGTCTCAGAAATATCCGGACCAGTGTGAACATGTGGCAACAGGTCAAGGAAACCAGCAGCTCTCGAAACCTGGGACACACCATCAACCTTGTCGTTGCTCGAGACGAAGCCTCCAGACGTTCTGATTCTGTCAAACTCAACGGAACTCGATGGCTGGTGATGAACGGTCAAGTATGTGAAACTTCCATCTGGTTTGGCAAGCATGACCATCGTGTCTCCAATGTTGGCAGTGTAAACCTTCTTATCCTTGATGTAGACGACGGAGACTGTCGATCCGGACAAGGAGTCCTCGGAGTTCAAGCCGGCCTGGTAGATGGTTGCATTCAAGTGCATGAATGCTCTCTTCAAGGCAATAGGAGCCTCAAACTTGACCAACTCGGCTTCAAATATCTTGTGGAAGTTCTCACGCATGATGTGGGAGATCTTGCCAGATGTCATACCATCAAAGATACCAATGAGGATGCCACCATCAACAGTGTGCACCAAGTCTCTTGCAATGATATGTCTGTGGATTCTGTCAGCAATACCATATGACAACTCCTGGCCCAAGGTCGTAGCAGTGGTACGAACTCTCATGTTGATCGACTCATCTGGAAGATTTTGAGTCGTGATGGTCAGATCCATGAGTCCAAGCATCTTCAGCTTTGGCAGGTTCAAATCTTCAGTAATCTCAAGCTTCTTGTTACCAGACAAGTTCAAGTATCTCAAGTTCTGGTTTTTCTTCCAGTTCCACTCGTACTTGGAGTTGGATGTGTTGTACTTCAGGTCGTTGGAACCAACATCAATCACCTCCAAGTTGGCAAGGTTACTCAAATCAGCTGGCAGTGTACGGAACTTGTTACCGTTGAGCATCAACACCCTCAAATGATGAAGTTCATCGAAGTCATCTGGAAGCGTAGAGAGACCGTTACCGGAGAGGTAGAGCTCCTCCAAATGAACAAGACTACCAAGCGTGGTACTTGGGATGTCAATAAGCTTGTTGTAAGAGAGGTCAAGTGCCCTGAGATGAGTGTACGAGCGGAATCCATAGAAGGAGTCGTCATTGAACTGGTTGTCAGCAGCTCTGAGCATGATGGTCTTGGCGTGTTGTGGCACTGGAAGCTCTGAGATCAAGTTCGACGAGAGATTCACCTCCTCGATGAATGAGAAGTCGCAGATAGACTTCAAGTTGTTGTCATGAAGATCCAAGAATCTGAGCTTTGTGAGTGCGGAAAGGTCAGATAACACCTCCAGGTTGTTGCTGTAGATGGACAGCTCTCTCAAGTTGGTCAATGCAGAGATGTCTGGGAGCTCGCGAAGAGCGTTCTTACTCAACTCAAGCTTTTCAAGCTTTGTGAGAGTCAAGATGGAGGATGGCAATGATGTCAACTTGGCCTTTGACAAGTTCAATGAGGCAAGGTTGAAACTCTCAATGTTCAACTGTGTGATTGGGTTCTGTTGGAGATCGAGCGTTCTCAAACTTGGAAGGGGACTGTCAAGGTTGGAGATGTTGTTGTGCGTGAGGTAGAGATTCTCGATGTTGGCACCACGGATGGTGATTTTGGAAATATCATTGTACCTGAGGTTAAGTGTTCTCAAGTTTGGCAATTCCAGCTCAACATGAGTCAATGTGTTGGATGAGATGTTTGCCTTCTTCAATGATGTCAAGTTGTTGATGGACTGTGGAAGCTTCTTCAGCTTGTTGTAAGAGAGATCCAACTGCAAGAGATTCGTGAGCTTGTTTACAGACTCTGGATACTCTTCAAACTCGTTGGAACTGAGATCAAGAATCTTCAAGTTGGATGGCAACTTTGGCAAGTCGGTCAATCTGTTACAACTCAAATTGAGAATGGACAAGTTGCGCAACATCGAGATCTTGGATGGAATGATCTGAATGAAGTTTCTCTCAAGATCCAAGGAGACCAGCTCCCTGGCGTAGACAATGTTTGGAGGGAAAACTTTGGTTCTGATATTCACCATTCTCAACGAACTGAGTCTCGAATCAGCAGTCTGGAAGAAATCAGAAGGAAGCGTGATATCACCATTGTTAGACACATCCAAACTTTGAACTTTTGATGAGTAACAAAGAGCTGGGATCTTCTGCAAGTCCTTACTCTTCAAGTTGACGTGGACCAAATCATTGCTGATGTACTCCTCTTCTGCAGGACTCAATTGTTTCAAGACATCGTGATGAAGAATGAACTTGAACAGATAACTCAGGTCATATCTTCCAACGACATCCAGTTTGTCACTCTCGTTGTATCCAGTCAAGAGAAGCAAGTTTGTCTGAATCTTGACAGGCTTCTGGTATGAATCAAGCTTCTTTGTCACTTTACCAACTCTCAAACTGAGCTTGTAATCTCCCGACAATTGGTATCTTCCCTTCAAATACTTGAGGAGCTCTTCAACAGTTTCACCATATGGTCTTTTCAAAGTAGATGTGAAGTCATCATCTTCTGCATGGATACGGATGTGGTAGAGCTTGTTTTCCAAAGTCCTTGGGTCAACTTCCTTTGACATGTGAGTGTAGGTTCTCTTCACAACGTAATCCTCGTCATCATCAATGCTGGCATCATCTTGCTTTTCCTCCTTGACATCCCACGACTCAGGCGCAGCCCATGACTCCTTTGTTATAGGATCAGGCGTGGTCTCCTCGCTGTGCTCCTCGGTGACAATGTCCGTGATGTCAGATAAGTCATTGATGTCCAAGGTCACCACAGAATCAGCACCTGGCTGAAAGTCTGACAGCGAGGTCCGCATACTGGCGATGCTTGGATTATGACGCATAGATGTGGCAGAGAGAGGAAGCTCCAGACTGTCAGCGGTGGCGACGCTTCCGTGCACGGTCTGTTCCCTCACATTGGATGCATGTGATGGCTGGATGACGGGCTTGGAGACACTGGAACGTGCTGTGCCCTCCATGTTGGTCGGATCAAGAGGGTCCTTGGAGGATCGCTTGTCATCACGGATGGAATTGATGAACTTGCCGAAGAGACTTTTCTTCTGTCGAGGCTTCACCGGGTGCTGGAATGGTGGCACGGGATTGGAGACGCTGGCGGCATGGTGGAAGCCCTTGTAGGAGAATGGAACCGCGCTGAGCCTGTGACTGGCCGAGTTTGGTGAGTCTGGGTCTGTGTGGACGGATCCGTGTCTGTGTTCTGGCGATTGGAGTAGAGGATTCCCAGCAAGACTGGCTCTGTTGTTGGCGCTCGGCTCTGCAAGTGAAACCTTACGCGAGGTGAGCGGGCTGACTTCTCCCTCGGTGGACGACGAGCCCACAGAGCGCTTGTCCCGTTGGTGGAAGCCGTAGTTGCTGTCGAAGTTGGGCATGCTGCCGGTTGGCTCCACTGTGCACTTGCTCTTTGTTAATTGCGGAGGAGCAGGAGTGCAAGCTTGAATTAGCCGCTGCGTTTTAGCTTGTTCCAACCCGCGGTGATCCATCCGATCGTGGGTCCGTCCGCAATTTCCTCCGTGCTCAGATATACGCCTCCGCGAAAACCCACGCGTAATTTTCAGAACGTTCTCTCTATCATTAGCTTTGCTTCTATAAATACGCACTACACTCAACTACGGTAGTCACCGTTGATGGTAACGTACTCGTGAGTCAAGTCACATGTCCAGAAGGAAGCACCAGCACCACCGCCGGTGCCGAGGTCCACGGAGATCTCAAGGTCTTCAAACTCGAGAATCTCACTGGCTCTCTCCTCATCGACAACCTCTGGCTCTCCGTTCACAAGCAACTTGAGTTCAGCAGTACCATCAGTTGGGATGAAGGAAACATTGGTTTTGGCAGTGTTGACCTCGACGTCGGAGTAGCCGACAGCACAAAGGATTCTGCCCCAGTTAGCGTCCTTACCGTACAATGCGGTCTTGACAAGAGGAGAGTTGGAGATGGTCTTTGCCACCTTCTGAGCATCAGCGTAACTCAGTGCATCCTTAACCTTGATGGTGACAAACTTGGTAGCACCCTCTCCATCACGGACAACCAACTGGGCAAGTGTCTGAGCAAAGTCAGTGATCTCATCACGGATCAACTCGAATGACTCAGCTGTAGTTTCGTCAATAGTTGGACCGCCAGCAGTACCGTTAGCCAAAGCAGCAATTGTGTCATTGGTGGACATGTCACCATCAACGGAGATACAGTTGAACGAACGGTCGACGGCGTATTTGAGAATGGACTGGAGCGCCTTTGGTGCGATTGGGGCATCGGTGACGAAGAATCCGAGAAGCGTGGCCATGTTTGGACAAATCATACCAGCACCCTTGGAAAGACCTGCAATACGGTATGTATGGTTGTTGATGTTGATCTCCTTAGAAACGAGCTTTGGGAATGTGTCAGTGGTCATGATACCCTTGGCGCAGGTCAACCAGGCATCGTGGTCGGAGCCCAGGTTAGAGTTGTAGAGGGTTGGCAACGCTGGGAGGATCTTGTCCATGGAGAGCTGCTGCCCAATAACACCGGTGGACATACAGAGCGTGGACTGTTTTGTCACAGATGGGTCAACAAGCTCATCAACAGTGTTGACGATGGTGTTGGCGTTCTCGAGACCTTGTGTGCCGGTAACGGCGTTGGCACAACCACTGTTGATGACGATGGAGTTCACAGAATCGGTCTTCTCGAGGATCTTGGACGAGAGCTGGACTGGAGCGGCCTTAAATTTGTTTGTGGTGAAGACGGCAGCAGCACTGGCTGGAGACTCAGAGACGATCATGGAGAGATCGAGGTTTCCGTTCTTCTTGACGCCCGAAGCGACGGCTCCGACTTTGTATCCTAGTGGATAAGAGCCGGAGTGTGGCACGTACTTCGCGTACTTGTTGGACACAGCAGCAGCAGAGGAGAATAGTCTTTTGCTCATGGCGAATGTGTGATAATGTCCTTCCCAGTGGAACTTTGTGGATACCGAAGAGAAGTCGATGATAAAAAAATTGGAAGTGGGGGAATATTGTGCGATACGTGAGTCAGCGGCGGAACCGGACAGCGGGCCTTCAATGCGCGGCTTACCCCGGAAATCAAGCAGATTTTTCGCTAATTGAAGATTTCTGGATACCAATAGTACTTAATTAGCAACAAAGATGCCCAATTAGAGCCGCCCGGCTCCCTTCGAGCCTCTGCCCATCCCAACGCTCATAACCGTGGTTACGTAGCGCTGGCCGAAATGGCCCAGGGCCCACGTCGAAAAAATTTCAGCAACAACGAGCAGAGCACAGAGTTGAAGACGAATTGTACCACAAAAACAACAATAATGTCCGCTACAAAGGAGACCAAGCCAGACTACAGCATCAACAACTCCGACGTCGTCGAGAAGTACAGAACCGCCGGTGTCATTTCCCAGAAGGCGCTCGCCCACGTCAAGACCCTCGTCGTTGACGGTGCTAAGATTTGGGACGTGTGCCAGGCCGGTGACGCCCTCATTGAGGAGGAGATCTCCAAGATTTACAACTCCAAGAAGAACAAGGTCGAGTCTAAGGGCATTGCCTTCCCAACTTCCCTCTCCCCAAACAACATTGCCGACCACTTGTCTCCAATCTCTGCCGAGGATGAAGCCAACATCACCTTGAAGAACGGCGACGTCGTCAAGATCCACTTGGGCGCTCAGATTGACGGTTTCCCATCCATTGTCTCCGAGACTGTTGTTGTCGGTGCCTCCAAGGCCGAGCCAGTTACCGGTGCTAAGGCTGACCTCTTGACCGCTGCTTACAAGGCCTCCGAGGCTGCTCTCAGAACCATCAAGCCAGGTAACAAGAACTACGATGTCACAAAGGTCGTTGCCCAGGTTGCCAAGGAGTACGGCGTTGTCCCACTTGAGGGTATGCTTTCTCACAACCAGGAGCGTGGTGTCTTGACCGGTGAGAAGGAGATTATCATCAACCCTAACGAGGAGCAGAGATCACAGGTCGCTCCATTCGAGTTTGAGGTTGGCCAGGTGTTCGGTTTGGACATCCTCGTCTCTTCCGGTGAGGGTAAGGTTAAGCAGACTGAGCTCAGAACCACCATCTACAAGCTTACCGGCACATCATACCAGTTGAAGCTCAAGTCTTCCCACTTGGTTTTGAACGAGATCAAGAGAAAGGCCTCTAAGTTCCCATTCGCCATCAAGAACCTCGATGACCCAACCAAGGGTAAGACCGGTTTGAAGGAGAACTGCAGCCACGGTACCATGGTTGCCTACGACATCTACCAGGAGAAGGAGGGTCAGAACATTGCCCAGGTTTACGTCACTGTCGCCATCACCAAGAACGGTTTGGTTAAGTTCACCTCTGCTGAGTTCGACGAGGAGGTTGTGAAGTCCGAGAAGGAGCTCTCTCCTGAGCTCAAGGAGTTGTTGTCCAAGTCTTTGAAGGTTAACAAGAAGAAGGCTGCCAAGAAGGAGGAGTCTGCCTAAATGGACAAACAGCATGTGTTAGAAAATGCACCTTTGTTGATATCACCAAGAAATTTTGTTTCACGACCCCGCTCATGACCTGCACGTTCCCAGGCATCCGCTGATGATGCTGAATGAACGTTGTTTTCACTTGTTGTGTTTTTGCTGTCGTAGTTCATAATTCGCTGATACCGTTGTCCTGGGCGAATGGCATTCAAAGGCTGCTTCGGGGCTATCTCCGGGAAAGGTGGCGCATGGGTACGCACCAGCCAATGATGAGTACTATAAAATTACACCATCAAGTAGTCGGAAACAGGAATAATTGATACAGTGAATTTAGTTAACTGAATTCCTCCTGAACACTTGCTGCCCTGCCGCGTAATATTCTGTGAACTCTGTTACACGCCTGGCTTCTCGCGATTGGACGAAAAAAGCTGAGCTTCAATCCTTCCACAAGCTGCCATGAACGCGTCGCCACTCCCCATCAGAACACCAACGGCTGTCTGGGCTGGCTACTCTCTCACAATCCTCTTGGCGCTACTCCTGCCGCCTTCTCACGCACTTTCTCCCGCCTCCAAACGCCGTCTAGAACGCGTCACAGGCTCGGATCACCTCACTTCCAACTTTCCCGCTGCCTCCAGAGCGCGCACGCGCACCAACTACGCAAACCTCTGTTGAGCGAGGACACACCGTTGAGCAACTTGTCTCTGTGCTATCCACTGTCTTGAACTCCTGTCTATTTGACTACTACAATCTTCAACCTCGTCAGCGCCCCGCTTCGTCCCCAGCTTCTCTCTAGCGCGTGAACAGGCCGTCCAGCTTCCACAAAGAGCATCGAAGATGTCAAGCACACCTCAGGGCGGCTCCAAGAGTTCAAGGGACCCATCATTCCATTCTACGGCTACCACCAACGAAAGTTCAGCCTCCACGAAGCCCACAAAGCTAGACCAGAGCCGGACTGCTTCTCCGAAGGTCGTGCTGAAAGACAAGAGCGGTACCAAGAGCCTGGCATCATCAAGCAAGAAGGTGAACAAGCCTATCATGAATTGGAAACTCACAGAGTCAGAGTCTTCTGCTCCCAAAGCCAAAGAAGGTCCCAGCCCGTTGTTTGATATGCCTGTGGCGTCCAAAGACATCTCCTTCAAGAAGATCGCTACGTCGGAAGCTTCACCGGGCAGACGTGTCGCTCTTGCCAAACATGTCTCGTCACCATTATCAAGCATACTTGGTATCAAAATTCCAGTGAATGCAGCTCAGAGCGCATCATCTCCCACAACTAAGAACAGAGTTGCTAAGAGGGGTGTGGCGAAGCCTCCCAACTCTGCAACATCCACTCCGAGCCCGCAACGCAAACTCAAACAGAGGACATTATCCAGTTCGAGTCTGATGAATAGGCTAGAACTTTCGGTTAATGAGGCCAAGAAACCTGAGGCCATCGAGAGTGCTGATGATGGCACAGAGAAGAAGAAGACCAGTGGAGCACTCTCCGAGGCTTTCAGTCGACATCAATCAGAAGAGCTAGCGAAGACACAGAAGCCATTGACCACGAGAGAGAAACGCAGACTTGAGTTTCTTGCCGCTCGTGAGGCTCATTTGAAGGAAGAGAACAACACAGATGACGAGAAGTCGAGTGCAAAAGATAAGGAGAACCAAGGTCGGAACCCAAAGGTCGGAAAGCGCAAATCGAGGGAGCTGCAAAAGTTGTTAGAGTGGAGTGATTGGATCTACGATACTTTGGACAAGAAGAGCAGGCTGGAGCATGAAACGCTTGAGAACCTTGAAATCAGCTCAAGTCCAAAGAGGAAGAAAAGAAAGAAACGTGTTGTCAAAGAGTCCACGAATGGTTATACATCATCTCAGGCATCGGTCTTCTCTGATAATGGCCGTTCTTCAATGACTCCAGACTTGAACCACTCCTTACATGGAGGTGAGAAAGAGACGCTTCCACAGGTTGTACCTAAGCCTCAGCCTGTCAACATCGCCTCTCGCCCCAAGTCGGCCACGCCTCAATTCCGTCCAATCCTGCCTCGTCCTTCTCCACAGGGCACGTCTCCTTTATCACCGGACAAGAACACATCTCCAGGGGCTTCTTTCACACCAATACCACTGCCATTTACTACCCAGAACTCGATGCAGAATCCTGGAGCACCCACCCCAACACCCACCATTCCATCTCGTCCAGCTCAGCCACCTACAGCTACACCGACTGTCGCATCACCAAGCACTACCTCCACGAGTACAGTTCCTCCTCTTCCTGCTCCAGGTCAGACCGCTACGCCACCTGGATCAAGCTCGGTCTCCTCGAGTACTGCTGTTGAGCCAGAGCTGGTACCACAAATGGCTGATGCATCGAACGTTGTTCCAATTGCCCCAGCTCCAAAACCGACTGTCCCAACTGCCCCTGCATCACTTCCTACTTTGGCACCTCCAGCCCCTGCACTTGCTGCTCCAACACAAGGGACTCCCTCTGATACGTCAACCGGAACCTCGTCATCTACTAGTACTTCGCGCTCCAGGCGCCATGCGTCGTTCAAGGAGCCTACACTTGGCGATCCAATCATGAGTGTGACTGGTCTTCCGCTCGCTGCTACACCAAGTGCTAAGATTCGCAAGGAGAGTCTCTGGCCACGAAAGAAACCTTTGAAGCGCAAGAACAACAGAAGAAAGGACGATACTGGAAGCGAAGATGTCCCAGAGGTCTCCCCAGAGGCTGAAGCTGCTGGTAAGGAGGTTGTTGAGTCTGCTTTCAGAAAACTGTTGAAGACAACCATCAACGAGAAGATCCAAAAGCCAAGCGAGATTCGTTCTTCAGTCAACCGCACTCCATCTGAACCATCAAGCAAAGCCAGCACTGCTGCGCCTGAAGAGTCCACACGTCCGTGCTCGCCACCGCACACACCTGGCCCACCACAGAAGAAAACCAAGCCATCCAAGGATGAGAAGCGCAAGATCAAGAACGCGTCTCCAAAAAAGAATCGTGAGAATCCATTTGGTTACGACAATCCTCTGTCGCTGGCTGGTGAGAAGAGGGACACGGCATTTGACTTTTCTGACTCCACAAAGGACAACGAAGACTTCTGTGCCTCATGTGGAGAGCCTGGTATCTTCCTTTGTTGTGAGAGTTGTCCAAGATCTTTCCACTTTGCTTGTTGTGATCCACCAATGGATGAGAGCTCACTTCCAGAGGATGAATGGTTCTGTAATGAGTGCAGTGCTGCAAGAAACCCACCGCATCCAAATCCTCCAGGCCTCTTCTCCAAGCTGCTTGATCAGGTTGCTGTTCGCAATCCTACACAGTTCAGACTCCCAAAGAACATCAGAGAGAGATTCGAAGGTGTTGTTACAGGCCAGTACGGTGAGTATGAGGACAAGGACATGAAGCCATATGTTCCAGCAAAGATTGGTGCACTTCAGCAAACTGCTCCAGAGTTGCATTACGACAAAAATGGTAATCCGTTGGTTTGTGTCAAGTGCGGTGAGACTGGTATCACTGCCAACAAACTCATGGGCGAGGTTGACAAACCTATCATCACTTGTGAGTACTGTCCATCTTCCTGGCACTTGGATTGCTTGTCACCACCTTTGTCTACGATCAAGCAGCTTGGGCGCAAGTGGAAATGTCCAAACCATGCAGATGACTTGATCCCAAAGAAGAGAAAGCTGAAGAAACCCGAGGTTGTTCAAGTTGATTTGGTTCGTGGTTTCGCCAACGATGGAAACATTGAGATTGCTTCTGACTCCAGTGATGACGAGGTGGAAGAGATTGTTCGCATTCCAACGCCTCCATACTTGGCCAACTATGACACAGAGACTGGTGTTGGTGCTGTTCAGAGCAAGGCTCAGGTGAAACTGTGGAAGAACGAGTTTGCTGTCTACAAGGTGCCAAAGCATGGAATTGTTCTTGACTTCATGGAGAAGATCCACCAGGATAAGATGAGACGTCAGCAGGCGAAGGTTGAGGAGTACTACCAGATTGCCAAGGAGAACCGCCAGTTGTTGCAACAGTTGGTTTATGACCCTGAACACACTTCACAGGAGAAGCAAGCACTTTCAACTTTGGTGGAACTTCAGGAGAGTGACTTCCAGGAACTTGTCAAGATTGCTGTTGATGAGCTTGCACCACAAGATGAGGATGATGACACTGTTGATGGTGAGCAGGAAAAGATATCGGAGGAGGAGATGAGGGAGTTGTTGCAGATCAAGAAGCTCATGTCTTTGAAGGGTAAGGAGAAGATGATGGAGTTCTTGAAAAATTGATGACTATGATACGAATTTAATGGATGTGCATGTTGTTACGGCTGCTGCACGTGAGCTCACTTTTTACATGTTGTCTGGCCCTGTTGTTGCCCTGTAGCTGCTAAACCAGTCCTAAGCTAGCTGTTATGCGTACCTAATATGTGATACTGAGATGGGAGACATAAATAACTTTCTACGCCAAGGGATCTTATCATAACACTAATTTAATTAAGGTGTGCGGTAGATAGCAATGCAAATTGAACCCTCAGCAGGTTATCAGAAGTCATCATCGTCATCATCCTCTTCGCTCTCCTCTTCCTCTTCTTCATCCTCATCCTCGTTCACCTGTGCCGTGTAGCTAATTCTCTTTGCCCTAGCACTCTTCCTCACAGGCTCGACAACCTCCTTATCCTTCTTCACGGGGCGCTCGTCATCGCTCTCAAAATCTGAAGATGTTCTCTTCTTGGACTTCTTCACCGTAGCCTTCTCACTCTTCACAACCTTCTTCTGCTCAGCCTTCTTAGTGTCAACAGGGCGCACTCTCTTGACAGTGGAGATGGAGTTGATCTTGGTCTTGACGATGCCCTGGAGCCTCTTGAGGATGGAGTCTGGGATGTAGCTCGTTCCCGCAACCCTCTGTCCCTCGGAGCTTGACTGCATCTTGCAGAAGAGGTCTGCTGAGAGGTTGAGCTTACCGGGATAGGTCTGGATCGTCCAGCCCTTGTTTTCTGCAAGGTCACGGATGGCGAGCTGTGTGAGGTCCGAGACCCTGTAGATGTTGTTGATGGCGTCTTGGGGCTCTGTGGAGTATGCTGCCTCCGGTAAAGTGGCGTCACGATGTTGCTTGATTCTGGTGGCAAGGTAGTAAATCAGCGACACGTTCTTCTCAATGGCAACGTTCTCCAAGAAGAAAGAGATGTACTCAAGAGCAAAGGAGAAGGCCTTGAGCAAGTTGTTCTGGGAGGCAGTCTCGTCCTCTGGATCCTCAGTCATGGAGGCTTCAATGTACTCCACAAACTCAGCGTGGTGGGCAATGCAATGTATGAGACCAGTCACGCTCTGTTCAAAGACAATATCACGTCCAGACTGGGCAGTCTGATTGGATTTCTTGGCAAATGTGGAGCGGATCCATGTCTTGATATCGTTCTTCAACTTCAAATTAGGTTCGTAAGCAATGAAGTAGACTGGTGGGAGGAACTTGTTTGAGATTGCACCTTGCTTGAGATCATCTGTGAGTTTTCTTGTGAAGCGGGCACGAATGTTCTCGTTCTCGTCCTGGATCAACAAGATGGATCTCTCGATCACGACAGGCTTGAGCAACTTGTTGAAACGTGGAGAGTGTGCAAGTTCGAGAAGACAAAGTCCAGCTTTGAGTCTCAAACGTGCCTGATGATGAGGTGGTGTTGGGAATCCCTTAGACTTGGAGTTGACAATCTCACCGCCCTTAGCAATCAATGAGAGTAAGAGCTTAAGCACGTTCTCAGCAGTTCCCTTGACATTCTCCTCATCAAGTGTCTCATCCTTGTCCATGGCCTTGAGACTGTTGGTGAAGATCTTGATAGCGTTGAGCTTTGCCTGCAATCCAATCTCCGCGCCATTCTCCAAGTCCTCATCACTCACCCAGTCCGGGCTCTTCTTCGACTTTGTGGTGTTGGTAAGAAGGATATCCCTGACAAGAACTGGAGTCATCTCCTCAACGTGCTCAGCTGGAACGCTTGGTGCGACAACGAAGAGCTCTGCAATCGTAGCGAGGTGCGTGGCCAAGTGCTCGCTCTCAACATCAATCGGATAGATATCACCAAAGATTGTTGTTGCAAGAGCTTCGGCATCCTTCGTGAGGGACGTGATCTTGATTGCATACTCAGCCTCATAAGGCGTGCCTGTCTTGGCGAGTGTCTCCAAATTGTCGAGGAAGTCGTAGTCGTCGTTTGGAATGAGGTCTGTGAGCTTCTTGAAGATGTGGTACAATGCACGAAGCGTGTTGAGCTTGTGCTCCTTCTTGGAATCCTTGACGCTTGTGACAAGGAACTGAATCTGGTTCTTGAAGGCAAACGGTGTGATGGTCGAGATCTGCTGGATGAGTTGGTGTGTGGCCTTCTTGTACTTCTGTTCGTCACTGATTCTGAGTAATGAAGCAATATTGGATCTGTTGAAGCAGATAAGAGAAGATCTGTAGATGAGGATCCTTATGATCATTGTCAACTCCTTGATCTGAGTCGCCGAAACCGACTTGGCATCCTGGAGTCTCTGGAACAACTCCTTGCGGGCGTTGATGATTGAAGTATACTCGGATTCCGGAGAGATGCAGTACTTGACAAGAGTGTAGAGACGTCTCTGGTTGAGTGTTGCAAATTTCTGAAGTGACTCGGAAGGCATGTACTTGGAAGGAAGTGAGACAGAGAGCCAATTCACCGTCTTCTCAAACTTGCTGCTCACATCCTTCTCACCTCCAATGGTTCCATTCATTTCCTCGCAGAATTCGATGAACTTGGTCATGACGCCAGAGAGTTGTTGCTGCTGTTTGTTGAAGGCAATGAATGCATCCATAGATCTGGAATCAAGTGTTGACACCACATTGACCATTCTCTCAACTCTCTTCAGGTCATCCTCCTCAACGGGCAAGATATCATCCAAAATAGCAAAGTCAACCAAATAGTTCACATCCTTGTCGTTGATGTAGTAGAGACTCAAGATGTGGTTCGGAATCTCCTTGACCATCTTGTATGTCTCTAGGTCCTCGGCGGTCTCAGCAAAGATATCGTCGTATGACTCTCTGTACAAGGAGCCAAGGATCGTAATGGCGCCTTCACGGATATCAGTGTGCTTCTCTCTGGCCAACGATATGAGGCCCTTGAGGATGGATGTGCTCTGGATCTTTCTCAACAAGACATCAGATGGGATGTTGGCGATAGCTCTGATAGTTGCCAACCTGACGTGCTCATCGGTATCGATGAGTGTCTTACTCAATCCATTAGTGATCTCAGCAAGCACGTCCGATCTCTGGATCAAGATCTCCGAAGCCTGCTCAACCCACTTGACTCTGACCTGTGGCGAGATATCCAACGTCTTCTTCATCCAAGTGAGCCACGTCTCACGATGCACCGTGACAAAGTTGACTCTGGCCTGTGCGGCGAGGATCTTTCCCACTGTTTCGGTAGCGAGTCCACGGAACTGAGCATTATCGGCATTCAACTCATCATCAAACATTCCCATCACGGAACCCAAGATCTCAGGAGCGTTCTTCCACGACTCAACGAGGAGCGTGTGAAGTTTCGTCAAGCTCTTCATATCAACCTCGCCGTCCTGCTGGTCGCCAACCACTTCTGCAAAGTATTTGGTCAACGGTCTCGCCAAGCGGTCTGCCATTGCATTACATATGTTCACTGAGAGGTTGAATGCCTGTGTGGAGGACGTTGAGAGTGCGGATGTGATGGAGTTGGCCTGTCTTGATGTGACGAGGAAGCGATTGAGGATGAGCTTGAGCACGTCTGTGGAGATCGTGTCCCACTCGGAGATGATCTCGATGAGGATGTCTGAGATGATTGGCTCGAGCTTCTTGTGGAACACATTTGTCTGGTCGTAGAACACCTCGAAGATCGACTCGATGAGCGCGTTGTTGTCGTCAAGGTCAGTCACGAGAATGATGGATCTCACCTCCGCGAGTCGCGTGATCAAGTACACCTGCTGCTTGTAGTATCCATTCTCCTGGTCGGTGAGCTTCTTAAACTCCCTGATGAACAGCTTGAAGATGTCCTTGAGCTGCTGCTCCGTGTATGGCGCCTCCGGGGCGTACAATCTGAGCACGTCCGCAAGACAGCAGGCAACGAGCGACTGCACTCCTGGGTCCTTGTGTGACATCAACTTCGGGTTCACGAGGTCATCCTTGTACTTGTCGATAGAGCTGATGTTGAAATCATCCTGCAGGCCCTTTGAGAGCTCAGTCGAGAGAGTCTGGAAGCAAGGTTAGTAGATGATTCAGCGATGCGGGAAGGAAGAGCGGCAAACATACATCCAAGCGCTCGAGAAGCTCCTTAAGCGGGATGGGCGCACGTGGAGCCGGCACGATCGGCTTCTTGAAGCGAAGGGTGTTTGGATGGGCCTTCGTCATCGCCATTGATCGATGGTTCTGTGCTGTTTTGGCGTTGTTGTTGGTGAAGAGTTGACGCGTTTCTTCTGGTGGCGACGCGTCGTTTTTCGTGTATCCGAGATTTGAGATTTGAGTTCACGCGGTTGGTGCACACCGCAACAACAATTTCTCTTTACAAAATGCGGGGAGTACTCTCTACTGTTCTTTCCAATTTCGTGCTAATCGTGCTATTAATCATTTTGTATCCTTGTATCGTGTATCCCAATCCGTGAATATGAATATGAATGTGAATGCAAATGCAAACAGAGCTGGGCCAATCACGATGGCCGCAGTGCATCATCAACGCCTCCAATTGTATCATCTTCACCACCATCAGGGTTCCTTGGGCTCTCCGATCTCACAGTCTCGAGCATCACTGGAGCAGGCGATGTGGTCTGTTCGTTAATCGTGTGCTGTGAGAGCTGGCTTGCCCTTCTGATAGGCACTGGCCGCGTGATAACGTCGTCAGCAGAGTATCCATCAATGCCTGCAATATTGTCAGACGCAGAAGCTGCCCTGTGTGTGATCTTGTGTTTGCTCAATGACTCAGATATGCCCTCTGCGGTGTCTGGTTGGCGCTGCGTCATGGCGGTGAATGTTCTCATGAGCTTGGAACCGACAGACTCGCGTCTTGGTGTCTGCTGTGTATGCGTTGGAAGCGTTGAGTTCTGGAATCCAAGCTCTGGATCATGTGCCTGTTCGCTCGAGGACCTTCTGTTGGTAACCACGCGTCTGAGAGTCTCACTGAGCTTGTTGTCGCGTGCGTTGAAACCGCCCTGGGCAGTGTAGTCCTCTTCCTCCTGTTGTTGGACTTCTTTCAATGTGCGGCGAGATCTTATGGAGCCCAAATCCGCCATCGATCTTCCTGTGACCGAATATGAGTCAATGGAGGCATCGTCAGCATCATCTCCCCCATCAGGGTCTTGGCCTGCAATCGTAGCCTCACGCGTCAGAGGCTTGCCCATTCCCATGACAGGGAAGACACCAGGCGGAGATCTGAGCTGTGAATTTCTCGACGACCTGGAAGTTGATGTCGTGAGCCTTGAGAAGTTCGTCTGTGTCCTTGTGAGTGGATCCTCTCCCCTTGGTCTGTAGCTCACCGGGTTGTAGTCCATGCCAGTTCTGGAAGTATCATCCGAGTCATCGGAAACATCATTGGACTTCTCCATAGACGGTGACATTGGTTGTGACTTGACTCTGACAACTCTGGAGTCCATCTCCAGCTCTGGCTGCTCATCCTGGGCCTCGTACTGTGGAAGATTGAGCATCTTTCTGTCTCTCTCGACAACAACAAGATGGAGATACCATGGAATCAAGATTCCAAAGGCACTTCCACCAACGGCGTTGCCCAAAGTTGCTGGAATCAAGCCCTTCCAGATCCACTTGCCAACACTGTGTGGGGCGCCGTTGATCAGGCCTATGGGCACGAGATACATGTCTGCGACGGTGTGTGTGAATCCCATCGTGACGAAGGTGAAGATGGGGAGGGCCATGACGATGAGCTTGACATGGATCGGCTTGGCCAGGAGCTGGAGGTACACAGCCAGACACACACAAAAGTTTCCCGCAACGCCCTTCAGGAAGGTCTGGATGAATGAGAAGGAGAGTTTGTCGTCGACGATCTCGATGGAGCCCTTGACGTAGAGATCTGAACTGGTTGCGCCTGAGAGATGGCAGATGACGTAGCAGACAAAGAGGTTGGCTCCCAGGTTGAAGATCCAGCTGACTGACCAGCTGATGAGAAGGTCAAGCAGAGAGACAGCACCGCGACAGACTCCGACGGAGAAGTAGAGGATGTTGCTGTTGTAGAGCTCAGCACCCATCATGATCACGTAGAAGAGGCCGATGGCGTAGACGGCGCCCTGCTGGAAGTGAACGATGCCCGGGTTGGTTTGCCACAGCTCTGGGTTGGTGGCTTGTGCACAGAGATGGAGCATTCCTCCAGCAGAGAACACAACGCCGCCAACGATGGAGTTGAGCACCAGCGTGTCGAGCCGCAGACGGGCCTTCTTCATCGACGTGGCAACCACGGCCAGCGCTGCCTCGTGTGGAGTGATGTAGTACGTGTCGTCGGCCATGTGTTGAAAGCCTTGCTTAGTTGGCTGTGCTTGGCTATGCTGGAGACTGTTGAAGGTCCAATTAATGCTCACAGAAGAAGGATATCCAGGAAGAAGAATCTCGCAAACATCAACCAAAACCGGACACCAGATCCCACTCACGTCTCGAGAGTTTCTGCATGAGACGGGTCCCGTCACTTTCGGAAGCTGTTGTTTAATTCGCGGGGGCTCAGTGGCTGGTGAATTGTGCGGAGGGCTCAAGGTTCAAGGGTGGTGATCGAGGCCTTTGTTGGTGTTGATCCAAGCTGCTCTTCCTTGTATTCACCAGGGTCCAGCACCCCTCTTCTGCCCCTCTTCCCCCCACTCTGCTGCCACCCGCTATACGCCTCCAACTTCTTCACAGCGCCCGTTGTGTCAAACCCTTCCGAGACGATCCCGCGCTCTGATTGGTCCGGAAGCTCCCCCGCGCTCACGATCTGGGGCTGCTGCTGTGTTTGTCATGATGGCGTCTTTGGCTACAATAGCGCAACAGGAAACAAATATGCACCTCTATTCTACTCTAATATTGTCTCGTATACACCAGCTTTCACGCTCACCCGTTTTCTCCGCCTTCAAGGCTCTTCCCCGCTCCATATATCGCTTCAACGTAGATCCATGTCGGGTGTCTCCCTCCCCCATAGGCTGCAGATGTGCATCCCTTCCCCACACTCCATGAGGACAAGAGACAAGATAGGGACAATATGCAGAAGTTATGGGTTGCAGTAATGACTGGAAGTTGTCAAAGAAGCAAGCTGGAAGCTGAAGGCCGATAGGAAGTTGGGAATCCAGATCTCTTGTGACTTCAGCCTTCTTCACTCGACTGTCTCTTCCTCCTCATCTCCATAGTCCTCTTTCCCATCCTTCTCTTCATCCTTTGGTGCGCCTTCATCCACATCGCCAACAGCTTCATCGAGCTTGAAGGTCAACACCAGCAGAGGCTTCCCGATCTCGACACCCATTTCCTTGCCGTCATTCACCTTCAAGACATATCTGACACTGTCAAACTTCTCATTGAGGTACTTGGACAAGTTAAGCTCAAACCCGCCTGGCAACGAGATCTGGAAATCACCATCTTTGAAACTCACGAGCCCAGAAAAGAAATCAAACTGGTATGTATGTCCAGCCCTGAACGTAAACTTCTCGAGGTTCTCCACACTCTGGAAGAACTTCTGTCTAGCGGCGCTCTCCTTAGGCACACTCCCTTCAATCTCATCACCTTGCTCAATCCTCTCCTCCAAGACACCAGCCTCATCATCATTCATAACCCCAGCAGTAGAATTGACAACGTTGAACGAGCTCAGCGCACGCCCATACAAGTACGGCTCAGGGGCATAGAGGTCCCCATCGACGCTCGGGTCGACATACGTCTTGAAGAGCTTGAGTCCCGCACCGGTGCCATATGGCAAGCTGTCTTTGATGGGGTATGCAAAGTCGTTCCCAAACAGCAGCGCCTCGCCACTCATGTCCTCGGTGGGCGTCATGCTGAGTTGGATGGAGATGTTCGTGCCACTGCGCTTGTCGAAGTATGGCGATGTGTGAGGAGAGGAGTGTGCCCGGGAGCGTGCAAAGTCCTTGATTCGAACGACGAGTTCGATTCGGGCAAGAGGTGAGGTGATGATGATGGGCCTCTCCGTGTTCACGGGTACGACTTGTGATGGGGAGGTGTAGTCTGACGAGGCTGAGATCGTGAGACTGTGTTTCTTCACTGGGGAAGAGGACCACCACGACATGATTGTGTGTGTTCCTGGGTTGTTCCTGATGCTGTTCGTGGGAGGTGAGCTGGTGTGGAATGTGCCAAAGGTGTCAAAGTTGATGCTTGCTCTCCCCAGGGGCAGGAGATTCGGCCAGCGCTCATGACCATTTGGAGCATATTTGCATGTGACCAACAATAAGGCAATAATAGGGCCTCTGGTACTTTGGACTCACATCCAGTAGATATAGATGGTCACTCCTCTGCTCTTTGTGACCAAAGTGACCAAATTGACTCCCCCCATGGTCCTCGTGACAACTCTCTCCATGAACTAGGGGCGCTGCAGACCCCACGTTTCTTAACTCCCTTTAGCCCTTTATGGGCTCTTTGGCAGTCCTGAAAGCCCAGATTCAGCCTGAGATGGTCATATCACCCTTTACTCTATGATAGAGCACCAATAATGGCCATTTTATGGGAATGTGCCATCCTTTGCCCCAGATTGTGCCAGATGGGCCCTGCGGACGAGAGAGCTGCGAGCTTTGTGATCATTGTGGCGACAATCAGGCCCGCCAGTGGGTGAAACTGGGCTGCAGAGGGGGGCAATGAGTAATCAATGGTCAGTATCACTAATTCTGACAGATATACCAGCTGTTACCACTACCACCAGGCTCTTTGTCCAGCCTCATCGCCCATCCTCTGCCCATCGCAGCGGTGTTTGGGAGAGTCGGCTGTTGTTGAGCCGGCGTGCGCTAACCGGGTTTTCGGCGCTTGACAGATGAGTGCTGAAGGAGGCCAACGAGAGCGCTGGAAGTTGTGAGGAGGCCGTTCAAAAGTCACTGCTAGTTACTAGTGACTAATAGCCCATATACACCAATACTCCACTTCTAACCACCAACTTCCAGCCCTCAATTTTCCCCAAAATAGCGCCAGTCAGCCGGTGGCGTCGGGTGCTGTTTTCCCGCGAAAATCGTCCGCGTGCTACGGAGAACAGTGAGCCAGTGGAGTTGCTCCTGGTTATATAGGCGTGGGTTTTGCCGCCTCTCTCCTCGCTTCTTCCACCCCACAGCCCTGAGCACAATACACTCAATCACAACACACAATGTCCTCTAACTCCCTCGCACAATTGAAGGCCGCCGGCACCACCGTCGTCACCGACACCGGTGAGTTCGAGTGTAAGTTTGCTTCGTTTAGGGCTTGTGCTGCTGGCCTTTCTCACCTTGTGGCGACACCCTGGAGAAATCTCTCTCCAGAGTCAATCACTGCGATTCACCATTGATCCAGCACGATACAGCTTCCACCATTGAACTCCATGGAACAAAGATCACTAACAACCCACCCACAGCCATCGCCAAGTACACCCCACAGGATGCCACCACCAACCCATCCTTGATTCTTGCTGCTGCTTCCAAGCCACAGTACGCTGCTTTGATTGACAAGGCCGTTGCCTACGCCAAGGAGAAGGCCTCCACCCCAGCCGAGCAGGTTGACCTTGCTCTTGACCGTCTCCTTGTTGAGTTCGGTACCGAGATCCTCAAGATTGTTCCAGGCCGTGTCTCCACCGAGGTTGACGCCCGTCTTTCCTTCGACAAGGAGGCCACCATCAAGAAGGCCCTCCAGATCATCGACCTCTACAAGGAGGCCGGTGTCCCATCCGACAGAATCCTCATCAAGATCGCCTCCACCTACGAGGGTATCCAGGCTGCCCGTGAGCTCGAGGCCAAGCACGGAATCCACTGTAACTTGACCCTCCTCTTCTCCTTCGTCCAGGCTGTTGCTTGTGCCGAGGCCAACGTCACTTTGATTTCTCCATTCGTTGGCAGAATCTTGGACTGGTACAAGGCCAAGACTGGTGAGACCTACACTGGTGAGACCGACCCAGGTGTTATTTCCGTCCGCCGTATCTTCAACTACTACAAGAAGTTCGGCTACAAGACCATCGTCATGGGTGCTTCTTTCAGAAACACTGATGAGATCAAGGCCCTTGCCGGCTGTGATTTCCTCACCATTGCTCCAAAGTTGTTGGAGGAGCTCTTGAACTCTGAGGCCCCAGTGCCAAAGGTGTTGGATGCTGCTGCCGCTTCCTCCGTTGACGAGGAGAAGGTTTCCTACGTCGATGACGAGGCTACTTTCAGATTCTTGCTCAATGAGGATGCTATGTCCACTGAGAAGCTCTCTGAAGGTATCAGAAAGTTCGCCGCCGACGCTGTCACCTTGACTAAGCTCTTGGAGGAGAAGGTCAAGGCCTAAGCTGGATCTCTGTCTGCCCCTTTTTAAGTTGTGTTACGAATTTTAAAACTTTTTGGAAATGAATTGACTGTTAAACTTGTAGTCCGTCATGAACGATTTATGAATTGTCTAAGGTTCTAGAACGTTGATTCAGGAGAGTTTCCGGTTACCACGGTCCCCATGCATCCAACGCGAAACCTGTGGAAGTGAAAACAAACATCACCACTCCCCGCCAAAACACAAACAACAAGCAGTTCTCCAGGAAGCCACAAGGGCCCCAGCACACGCATCGCAGATGTCCCAGCCAGAGCTCATCTCCCAGTGTATCAAGTACCGGGTGCTCTATACAAAGGACGTGCACAAGAAGCTCCCGATCTGGTGCGACGGGCGTGCCTCTTTCTTCACCTACAACAAAAAGGCCCAGGTGCACACGGAAGATGGTCACCTCATCACTGATGTGTTCTTCCCGAACTTCAAGCTCTTGAACGAGGACCTCACGGGAAAGGAGTCTCGCGTTGGTCCGCTCTTGGTCCAGTTTGAGGAGTACCTCGGCACCGTGGAGAGAGATGTGTCGTGTATCATCAAGAAGCACACCACAACAACAACACCTGCTGCGGCTGTGCGGCAGACGAGGCCGTTAATCACGAGGGTTGTCCATGAAACACCAGTTCCACTGAAGCCTACCACTGCGGCTTTCAAACCTCCAGCGCCACGCAGACGAGTCGGGCTCGCCCGCTCTGATACCCCGTCGAAGAGAGCAAGGATCTCGATCCAGTCACAATCCACCGGCGGCTCCACCCAAATGCCGTCCCAGCGTGCGGTTCAGCCATACAAGTCACCAATACCATCATATACTACATCTCCGACTTCGAAAAGGGAGCCCGCTGTGCAGGTGCCTCCTAAACCTATTGTTGCTGTTCCCGCCACATCAACACATAAGAGCCCACAGCAAACAATCCCACCCAAGACACCAGCCATCACGAAGACAGTCCGGAAGCCTTCAGTTCGTTTCACTCCATCAGTGTGCACACCTCTACCTCTCCCCAAACCTCCAAAGGCACCAATTTCAGCGCTCACAACAGAACACACACCTTCAACCATCGCCTCACCCACGACATCCAAACTGCTCGAGCGACTCCTCGACGACACTGGGCCAACACCAATCAAGCCCCGCGCTCCCGCCTCTCCACTCCACTCCACCTCCCTCCCACAGTTCATAGTGGAAGAGCCCTCCCCAGTCGCACTCACCCAACCCCAGGAGCCGGATATGCACGTGAGCTGGGGCACGCAACAAGACACGAGCAGCCTCGCAGCGAAGCTCACCAAGCTCCACGCCGAATCACTAAAGTCGTCCACTTCCGGTGAAGACACGTCTGTACCCTCATTTGGACTGGGTGAGAAGAAGAAGACGACTCCACGCCCGCGCATCGGACGCAGGACCCGCGAGGTGATCAGGGTCGAACAGCCCACGCCCGTGCGCACACCCGACCAGGCGGGGAAGAGGGTCGTGCTGGGTGCTCTGCAGCGGAACTCGATGATCAAGGTGCCACAGCAGGCTGGAGAGAGGGTTGGAGCGCTCGCGACACCCGTGAGTGCTAGGGGTGAGAAGATTGGGGTTTATGTTAGTGATTCTGAGGAGGATGAGATTGTGGAGAGTCAGGTTGGGGAGGTGGTGAAGAAGAAGGAAAAGGAAGAGGAGGAGAGGATTACACAGACTAGGACTTATAACTATGGGAATGGGAGTCGTGTTTCTGAGATGGGGCTGTGAGGTGTTTATGAAGTATACATGAAGCTTAGAGCATCACATGCTCACGGTACGGCGTAGCTTCCTCCAGCCCTCCGCGAGTACAGCGATCCAAAATATTCCCACTCCAATTAGCTGTGGCCTAGCCATTGGATCTACAATCTGAAGTTCATATCAAAAGTCATGTCTATTTTCATCTCAAATGTATGGCATGAATCAGCAACCAAAAAGCGTATCAAGGCCAGTGTGAGCGGATGGAGCTCCAGTGGGCCAAGTATTAGTGCATAACAGAAAAGCAAAAAGTCATCAAAGTAGTATCATAAGCGGGGTCGTAGTGCAGTGCATCTCACCTCAGGGCTGTGAAGCAGCAGACGTTGTATGTTGAAGTCGAAGTGAATCTGAATATTGAAAAGCGGGAAGGCAAGTGTGTGTTTCTCGCCAGTGGAGGCTCGAGCGTGTGATTGGCCATCTGGAGTGCAATCAGAACTCAAACGTCTCCACGGGCTCCTTCTTGACCTGGTCAATGTCCCAGTCAAAGCCAAACATGTTCACGCCCACGCCGGAGGAGGGCACAACCTTGTCGTAGTTCATGAATGGGTTTCCGGATCCTTGGGCTTGAGACTGCGCCGTGACTGGGAATAGCTCCTGAAAGGCAGAGTCGAGCGAGTTCATTCCGCCCTTGAGAGGCTCAACTTCATCGATGGAGTACACCGGGGACATCAGCGTAGAGCAGGTGTTCGTGTCGCTGAAGTTCACATTGTCGAGCTCGAGCTCTGTGCTGAGGCGGTCTTCTGAGAGGACGGAGTCGAGCGTGGCGGCTCTGCGTGGCTGCTGCTGCTTGAAGATGTCCAGGGATGAGGAGAGAGGCGACTCGGTGTAGGAAGTGGAGGGCGATGTGGTGGAGAGCGAAATGCGGGACTGGATCGACGAGGCGCTGGAAGAGTTCGAGTTGGAGCCACGCGTAGTAGTGGGAAGCTTGTGCACGTGGTTATCGCTGTTGCGTCTGGCTTTGGAGAGGTGTGTATGTGAGTGCATTGCGCGTGGCGAGGGACTGCGACTGCTCATGGGAGGCTGGGTGGTGTTGGCTGTGGATGAGGATGGCGACGAGGCAACGTCAGTGATGTCCTGTAACGAGTACGCCTGCGATGACTCTGCGAGGTTCTGGAGTCTCTCAGCTGGGAGAAGGCGGGAGATGACCTGGTTGATATCCCACTCGCCATCAGCGTTCTGGAGTGTCTCGTCGGCACAGAAGTCGTAGAGCTCCTCGGATCCGGCTTTGCTCTTCTCCAGCAGCTGTGTTAGGGTCTGGACAAGCACGGACACACGCGTCTCGAGAAGGTCAACGTAGGCAGCTGGGTAAACCTGACCGGCTTTCTTCTTGGTCATGTATGTGCAAATCTTGCCATCCTGGAGACACCGCGTACATGGGCGCTGACCATCGCACTTGGTCTTGGACTTGCGGCAACAGTCACAGGCCTTGGAGACACGCTTCTTGGAATGCTGGTGGTCCTTCTTGTCGGGCATTGTTTGTGGTTTGTGGGGTATGAAGGGTAGTGTGTAGTCCCTGAGAGGGAGATGGCCTTTTATACGGCGAAGACGAAGAGCAGCTCTGGGTGGAGGCTCTTACTAATGATGAGGGCGCGAGCTGTTCGGGCCGTAACAAGAGTGTAAGGACAAGAGCTAGACAGCGGCGGGGGGCGGGTGTGATAGGCAGCGAGCTGGTGGGTGGGTGGGTGTATGTAGTAGGCGGTGGCTCCTTCTAGCTTCTCCGTCCAGGCACCGGCGCCCAGGGGAGGGCTGCGGTTTTTATACACACAGGCCCTCTGGCTCTGTTATTGTTCGGCCTGCCGATGATGTCAAGGAAAACGGCGCTGGCAGGCCGGGGCGCGCTCTTTTCGGCTCGCTGGGCCGGGCCGGGCCGTGATCTTTGGCACCTTCCGAGACGCTGGAGGAGAAGCATCGAGGCCTATTTGCGGTGCTTTGTCAGGGCCTTTGTGCTTCTTCTCTCTGTGCTCTTTGACCCGCTGCTCGCCCTGCTTCTGGGCGTTGTTCTAGAGCAACCTTGGCCTCTTTGGTCGTCTCGCCCAGCTAACTCCGCCGCCCGGTAACCCCTTGGTAAACTATCCACAGCTGAGCTTCGAAATCCGTTCCCGAGTGTGCACTGACAAATGAACACCGCTTTGAGGGAACTACAGCACTACAGCTGTCAGCCTAGAACCATTTAATGTCTTCTATGGGCTTCTATCAAATCTCTTCGCTCGCCGGTAGCTGCCCCCCACACGATGCTCATCTATGGTCCCGCAACTGCGACAAACGCAAGCAACATGGGGCCATCGCCAGCAACACCAGCGAGGGATCAGAGCATAATTATCAGTTGCTTGAGTTGAGATCGTCCAGCGTAGTGCCTCTACCTAGTGCTTGCCAAGTGCTGAACCTAAACCTAGAAGCTTCCCGTAGCGGGGTCATGGAGAGCCACAAACCCCGCCAAGCTCCAAAGGCCATGCTACTTGAGCGGATGCAAGCTCACCTCCTGCCTGTAGAGCGTGCAACAGCTACCAATTGTCAATTTCCAGACCCCTGGCAACGCACCGACCGTCGTGAGAGATTTTACGCCATGCCCATGGCCCCAGGCCACGGCTGAGATGGTGAGGGAACCGGGGGTCCGCGCGACTTGGCCTCCACGCGACGTCTCTTTTGACACAAAGTGAAGTGTGGAAACACATGGAAACAAAAACATGGGCTTCCATCGTTGCTCTCTTCTTCCAGAACCAGGAAACAGCTCCACCTAACGCCGGGCTTCCAGGCCGTCTCCAAGACCTGTGACGCTTCTTCAAGCGAAGGCCGCCCGAGCTCCGAAGCCCGCAACTCGGCCGAACATGCAATGGAACTTGTGCTGGTGCCTTTGAAGTTCGTGCTGGCGGATATCATTCGTCAAGAGCGAGCTTTTTATTACAAAACTTCCCTGATTGGACAATGGACATGATCTATGGCATTCCATGACATCATTGCCCCTGATCTGTTCGGTCGTGCGAGCTTCCTGCTCGTTTCCAAAGCTCTCTACACTTCCCGAGCTCCTCGTAATTCTTCGGCACCGTCAACCACAACAACTGAACACGTTGAGCTCTTTTTATGAGATGCCCTGTTGACATACACCATGATCGTAAGGTTAGTTCTAGATCTGGGCAGTGGACACTATGGACAGGCTGATAAGATCGTACGCTGAGGCAGCCTCGCCAGAACAGCCTTGTGTATCAATTTACCTCCACGCCATCGTAGTAGCGAGCTCGGCAAAGGTCTAACCCCACACAAAGCCCTTCTTTTCCCTCATCAAATGGCATAGGGGAAAATTTACCCACAGTAGTGCTCTACCTCAACCATTCCCACTACTTTCCACCAACACTTCCCAGCGCACGAGGCCAACATGCCCACAGAGATGAGGTATACTCGGAAATAAGCAGCACAATAGCGCGCTAACGCCGCCAAAATCCGTTCCTGACCGCGTATGCCCTACGCTACTAGTACTCACAAAGGCCACGGTCCACGCTTCCCCATTTGCCATTTGGCGTCCGGCTCCGAGCAGAGCTTATTCTCTCATCTAGGCGTGAGCGTGTCTCGTTGCCGTGTTCACTATTGACCCCCCTCAGTGGTCTGAGGCCGAGCTGGCCCCGCTTGGATGGATGGAGACGATTAAATTAGTTGCTCACCGTCGGCTGAGCGAGCGTTGGTCTGCCGTGGGTGATGGAGGCTGTAGAAGCTCATGGCGATGTGAGTAATCAGGCAGCGCACTAGAGAGACCCGGTTGCCGCTTGCGGCCGAGAACATGCAGGGTGTGACCGTTGGAGAAGGAACGTGGATAAACTTTGGCCTGCTAACATCGAGCTTTGTAAAGAGTGCTCGGTGGTTTGCTTCCGAGCCGAGTTGGGATGAGACGTCATGCTCTTGGCCTTTTTAGAGCGTGAAAACAAAGCATGCAGATATAGAGGTTCTCCTGCTCTAGTTAGTCAGCTGAGCACTCTCTAGATACTGTCTAGACAGCTATAGAGACGGAACCCGAGCACATAATTTGGTAGTGTGGGGGTGATCTTTGATCTTTGTGTGGCGTTCGCGAAACTTTGATGGAGCTCACAATCTTCGAAAAGGACGATGAGATCCTCTTCCAGAGGCACTTCGACCATGGATTTATTCAGAATCAAGCTCCTGTTCAGAGATATCATCATTTCTAATGACCACCCGACCCCACAAGCATCCACTCAGTGATGACGAGGCCTCAGACTCCCCCAAAAGACAACGAATCGCCACCACACAGGGCGTCACCGCAGCTCAACAACACAGCATCGAAAACATATACTTGGACACGATTGATCGCAAGAAACTCGATTTCGACTTCGAGAAAATCTGCAGTGTGACGCTATCCAATATCAACATCTATGGCTGTCTTGTATGTGGCAAGTACTTCCAAGGACGAGGCAAGTCATCCCCAGCATACTTCCACTCTCTTGACGAGGAGCATCACGTCTACATCAACTTCAACACACTCAAAGTGTACTTGCTCCCAGAAAACAAGCTTGTCGAGTCCAATATCCTCGATGATATTAAGTACATCATCAATCCAACATACAAGAAGGATGACCTCAAAAGACTCTCATCGACGGATGCAAGAGACCTCTCTGGAGAATCTTACACACCTGGATTCATTGGTCTGAACAACATCAAGGCGAACGACTATGCCAATGTCGTTCTACAGCTCTTGTCACACGTGAAAATTGTGAGAAATTTCCTGCTGACATCGGACCAGGATGAACTTCTGACGAAGAACGAGCTCAACAAGAGATTCACGCTCTTTGTCAAGAAGCTATGGTCTCCCCGCCTCTTCAAGCATCACATCTCACCACACGAGCTGCTCCAACACATCACCGTTCTTTCGAACAAGAGATTCACCATCACCGAACAGAAATCGCCTAGGGACTTCCTCCTGTGGCTCGTCAACTCGCTCCACCAATCCTTCACACACGAATCCTCGTCGGTCTTCAGCAAGGCACTCCAGGGCAAACTCCAGATCAGCACGCATGTGCTCTCTACTGAAGAATCCGAATCACAGGTCCATTTCAAATCATCCGAAGAATCCACAGTGACTAGCTCGAAGTTCTGGATGCTGACGCTTGATCTCCCACCGGTATCGCTCTTCCGCGCCAAGTCCGGCGTCCAGGAGATCCCACAGATCCGTCTCGAGAAGCTCTTGGAGAAGTATGATGGAAACACAGAAACCGTTCTCTCTGGGAAAATTCTGAAGTATGCCATTGCGAAGTATCCGCCATTCCTGATTCTGAACATTGAGAGATTCAAAGACCGCGGCCTGGCAAAGGACCTGCAGGTGAAGGAGAGAAACCAGACCATAGTGCAATACCCGCTCGAGCTTGAATTCCAGGAGGGAAAAGTGAAGTACAGGCTCATTGGGAACGTGGTGCATGATATGGTCCAGAGCGATGATCTCGAGGCCGATGATCAGAGCGTGTGGAAAGTACAGTTGAGGAATGGCGACGAATGGTTCGAAATCAGGGACCTGGAGGTCAAGCGTAAGGAGGCTGCATTCATGTTCTTGGGTGAGACTTGTTTGCAATTGTGGGAGAGGGTTAAGTAGGACGGCTACAGTATGGTTTAATTTCATCGAATCGAGTCATGATTTAATTGTTTGTAGTGTACAGAATCCAGCTTGGAAGTTCATCAACTGCAACCACGTCTTCATTTTATAGCGATGGAATCCACAGCACCGGTCAACACACTCACCACGTTCTCTTCAATCAAGCCCTCTGCGGTCTCAAGCAAGTGTTTCTTTGGATCCTGCTTACCGACATATCTCGTCTTGAGCTGGTCTTCTGTGAGTTCCTTCTCCTCCTCGACTCTCTTCACATACTGCTCTGCGATCTTCACCATCTTCGATGCAGCTTCAGAGTTGTGTGTCTCCTTGTGTTCGTAATCATGGAGTGCGAGTCCCGATTGCCACTCCTTCTTGTGCAAGTTGAGCAACATGTTTGTCTCCAAAGGTGTCTTGTGGTAGTCAATGTTGAGCGAATAGTAATGACGGTTCAATCCGTGGATGAGCGCCTGGATCGATGGCTTGTTCAAGTGTCCCACGTTGGAAGTCGTCTGTCTTGGCTCCTGTCCCATCATCAGGGAGCTGGACGAGATCAGTCTAAAGGCATCAATCACAACTTTACCCTTGACGGACTGTATTGGATCAATCACGACGGCCACTGCTCTTGAATTGAGCTGCTCAAACGACTGCTGTGTGTTGATATCAACAGAAGATAACCAACATCCAAAACCAGGGTGCGAGTGGTACCATCCAACAACCATCTGGTCTCTTCCTGTCTGTCTCAACATATCCATCATCTTGGTCTGGAAGACATCGTCCACCGCCTCAACGGAGACACCAGTACCGCTCTGTGGCATGGCAAACACGTCAATCACATGGACGGTGTAGTCGTCAACAAACTCACCAAGCATGAGGCCCATGACCTCCATAGGCACACCGGCACGGCCATGTTTGAGCATCTTGAGAAGCGCAAGCGACGATATGTAAACGGTCTCCTTGTTGTCAATCACTGGGCCGTCCTGTGGGGCAGAGCCGCCGAGCCCGCCCTGCTGTTGGGCCAGAAGTCTTTGGAGTCTCTGCATCTGATGTGTGTGTTTACTGGATGTTTGAACCACCAGTACCTGATGAAGTGGGAATTGAGGCGCCAGAGAGATATGGAGTGCAATCCAAAGAGTGGCGATTTTGGCTTTGGTGGCGAACGCCCGCGTTCGAGATCTCCTTTTCGCGGGTGATTATGTAATGATGAGCGTAGTGCTGATGTAAGCAGAACACTTTTACGCGTCGGCCCAGCAATAGATGCTCGACAATTGCTCCTTTGGAGCGTCTCAGCAGTCTATACCCGTGAGCAGACCATTCTCGGTGGCGTCAATTACTACGGAGGTGAAGAGAAGATAGTGTCATGTCTCAGAGGACCCAGCTGTCTGTGAAGCTGTCAAGTAATCCCGCAAACGAACACCTTGCCACGCGTTGTCATGGCGACGGCGCTACCGAACAGGCTTTTCGTAGAGCGCTTGGGGGCGTTGCGCAATTGTTTGGCCAGATATTCATCCTAGAATAGTGCCATGCTCCATGGTCTACAATCCACCCGAAAAAAGCTATTCTAGGTCCTCCTATCTCCGTATGACAAGGTTCCTCCGCCTTCGAGAGATGACTGGCCAAAGCGCGATCGGTCCGCCGCGAGCCAGCCAAAAATCGACAAAATCGCCTTGCGGTAAAAGGAGCTGCCACAGAACAACAACAACTTTTCATCAACAACAACAGCCACCGCCACCCCTGAGAAGAGCTCATCTGTGTCCTAGAGACGACTCAGTTGCCGCCCAGCCCATTTCTCACGTGACTTTGCACATTCTCCCCACCTCGCCCGCCGCCGAGACCGCGTACTTCTGAGGACACGCGCCCCCCTTCTCCACCACAAACCAAGAGCCGCCTTCACCGAGAGACTTCGCCGTCTACTTCCAATTGGGTGGTCCATTTCCAGTGTTGAGTCATCTGACAACACCTTCCGGGCCTACCAACGGTACTTCTCCAGTTGCTTCTGTATCTTGCTGATCACAGAACCACTTTCCCACAACGACACACCCACGGAGCTCGTCCGCAACTCATCACACAGTCCCAAGTCCTTAGACTTTCAGCTCCGTCAAACTCCATCTCCATCTACCAACACATCCTCATCATGGTGAAAGATCCATTCCGCCCAGGCGAACTTGTCTTGGCTAAGTTTCCTGGCTACCAACCTTGGCCTTCTCTCGTCATGGCCAACGCCCATATCACTGATGAAGTGAGAAAGAACTGTCAAGATTCGAGGAAGGAAGCGCATGGTACATTCATCTATGTGTACTTCTTTGGAGACCATAATTTCAGTCTTCTTCCCGACACAAAGATTCAAAGGTTGACAGTCGAACAAGCTCGGGCAAAACTTAAGGAGTGCGAAAAGAAGAAGAGCAAGAGTAAGGGCCTCATTGACGCATTCGCTGAAGCTATTGAGTACGAAGGTCAGAAAACATACTGGGAAGTTCTTGTGGATCAAGGTCTGGTGGATGAAAATGAAAAGCCATATATGCTCAAGACCATCGACGAGCTTCCGAAGGGAAAGAAGAAACGTTCTGCTGTGCAGGAGACTACCACTGAACCAAACAAGAAGCGTCATGTTCAGAGTCCACAACCAGCTGAGTCCAAGAAGAAAAAACAAGCCAAGAAACAACTGCAGCAGATTCCTCCTGAAGATGGCGAGGCTCAGGCTCCCAAGCCCACACCACAAAAGAAGGCAGCAGCTTCCAAAAGAGCTGCCAAAGATAAGAAGGTCGACAAAAATTCACTCGAGTATCGCCAGAGCGAAGCTTACATGATCCGCTTCCTGCTTCAAAAAGGACTTATCCAACGAACAACTGAGGTCACAGAACAAGAGCTCAAGGAGTGTGACAAGTCGTTCCAGCAGCTCGAGGCGCTAGCCCCTGATATGGACATTGATGTTCTCCGTCACTCAAAGCTCTACAAGGTTATGGCTGCCATTGCACGCAATCCATCATTGGCCAGACCTGAGGATTTCAAGTTTGTTCAAAGGGCTGAAAAGTTGGTTGTTCTTTGGGCGCCTTTGGTTCAGAAGTTGAAAGAAGAAAAAGAGCGTGAAACGCCCAATACTTCCGTGTTGGATGTCTCACAGATCAAGAGTGAAGTTGATACACAAACGCAGCTGGATTCACTGTTACAATCAAGCAATGGTAATGGAAAGATCTTGAGCAAGGATGATGACGACGAGGTTCTTCCCGATGCTGATCAATCTATAACCACTGAATCCAAGAAGGAGAATGATACTGTTCCAGCCACGCCAGATGTTCCTTTGTCACCTGATTCACCCAAGAAGGTCTCCACAGCAACGAATGAAGTTGTCCCAGCATCTGATGCCCCTGAGGCTGCCCAACCAACTGTCAACAGTGTTGCACCGACCCCTGATGCATACGTTGGGACTGAAACCTCACATGCTTGAAGATGTGCTGGTACTTCCTTCATGCCTTACCAAAGCCATCCGATATCCTTGTTTGTTTCTCTTTGTGAATACTGTCTCCCTCTCTTCTACCACTGCTCAAGTTGTATTGCTGTTGTCTTGTTCTACGTGTACTCTAATTAATAACCAGTGTTTGCAATATGCTTCGGTTGCAAGTTTTGTACTTACTAGTCACGTAGTGGCGCTGCTTTTAGCGCTCATATTGGCGTGTGCATCAGCTAGCTCAATCAGTGGTACTGCTTACCGTAGGGTCATTACTAGCACAAAAAGAAGTTGAATTAGATCGAACTAAACCAAAAGCAGCAAATCAAATCAAAACAAAACCTGGATCAAAACCATTCGGCGTAAAACAAAAGCAAAAACCAATAACATTAGATCGTGAGTCAACAAGGTCAAGCAATGCATCAAACTCTTGCCTCGACAGTCTCTCTGCGGACCTCCTCTGAGACACGAGCAGGTGTATCCGTGATATCTGTAGGCTCATTGAACTGTTCCATCTCGGTTCCTCCCTCCTCATTGTCGCCGTTCTGACCCGTCTCGTTCTCGTAGAAGCCAGTCTCGATGCGTCTGTCCTCCTCGGCGGTGATGGTGCAGTTCATGAGGTCCTTGCGGGAGATGCCCATGATGAACCAGAACACGCGCCACTTGAGCGTCAGGTACTGCTTCATTCTGTCCCTGGCGAATTCCTCGAGGTCTGGATGTCTCTGGAGGATCTCCTCAACGCGCTCCTCGAGCGTGGTGTATTGCAGCTCAGGCCATGCCACCATCGACTCCGCATCGTTCTCAGCCTCCTCCTCGTTCTCGTTCTCGTTCTTCAGATAATAGTCACGCTTGCACATGGGACAGCACGCCTTACGCTTCGTCAGCCATGGATCGAGACACTCCTGGTGGAAGACGTGTCCGCAGATGAGCCCACGCACAGAGTCCTCAGGCTCAAAGGTATCAATGCAGATGGCACATGTGCCGGAGTCGTAGTGGATCTCTTGGATGTATGGGTTACCCAGGTCCACTTCCGGGGTAGGTTCTGGTGAGGGGGATTCGTTTCTTGGTTGTGGGTCGTCTGGCATGGCTGGGGTATTAGTCGTTGTATCGTCTGGGGTAGTAGTGGTTGCTGTTGTCTGTGTAGCATCAGTGTTCGTGTTCTCGTTGGCCTCTTCATCTGCGCGTTCCTGTTCGTTCTGTTCAGTGATGACTTCGTCGTGCTCTTCTTTCAACTGGTCCAGGATTGCCCGGTTCTCGATATCTCTCTCGGCACCACCATCCAACCAGTTCTGGTAGGTGCGCGCTGGGAACAAGTGGTCGACTTCCACTTCAGTCAGCCTTCTCTTCTTCATGAAACGTCTGCGGCGTCTGTGCGCACGCAGGTGATTCTGGAGATCTTGGTTGTAAATGTTCAGTTGTTGAATCGGGAAGTCTCCATTCAGTAGCACAATAGTGCCGTTCGGGCCATGTGTGGTGAGACGGGCAGTGGCGTAGATTCCGAGCTTGGTTCTCACGTAGTACCTCATGGAGAAGAAGATAAACACCATGGCAATGATCACACCGATGGCAATAGCGATGAAGAACAGGATCGAGGACGGTTGCGACGTCGTTGAGGTGCTTTGTGACGACATGGCGGAAGGGGGCACTGCTCGACAGGGGTGGGGCCAGTGCTTTCAAAGATATGGAAGGACAACGAGCAGCGAGTGAATCAGCTTGTGGTTTAAAGGGGTTACAAAGAACACCTGGATAAGATCAAAAGCTGTGTGTGTGAGAGGTGTCGTTTGTGGTGGTGAGAGCGTGCCTTCCGGGTGGTGAAGATGCTGAGTCAGTAGGTCCAGCGAGCGATAATTGCTGGGGAAAGCTGGATCGCCAGCACTTTGTGAGCTTCCTGTGGGAGGTTGTGGTTGTGAGAGGCGAAATACCCTCAGCAGCACCGTAAGAAGGAGGTTTCTCGTGCTCTTCTGCGGGTTCTTTTGCTCTGGTTGGGCGGAGTTGCCACCGCTTTCGGATGGAAGTGACTTTTTCCATAGCCCGTGTGCACGGTGGAGAGACGAGCGAGCAACAGCTCCGACCTCCGACGAAACATGGGCTAGACCCGGGTCTGGCTTTGCTAGTCTCGGGTCTGGTAATTCTATGTGTGATTATGTCATGTCGAGTCTCCAGTCTCTTAGAGCTAGGTCACAGTATCTTTTTCTAGACCCTTCTTCATTTCCTTCTTTGGTACTCTGGCTACTCTCCCGACTTTTCCAGAGAGGTCAAGAGTTCTCCATAGTTTAGTGGCCAAGATCTATAAATTCAAGGCCCATACTTTATCCAAACTGAACCGTAGTAGCACCTCAGACGCCCCTAGCACATCAATTATCAATTTTGCATAATCGCATGGAAGTTGAAATCTCTTGCTACTACATCAGAGAAGACACCACCATCGACTTATTCTTGATCATCAGAGCAACAATGATTTTCGACGACAACACCAGGATCTCAATGGTGATCCACAGGAGGGTAAGACTGTCACTGCTGCCGCCTGCAAGGACCCGGCGTAGAGAAGTGCTCACGTCGAGCTCTGACCGCAACTCATCCTCCAGCGACAGCGCAAGCTCGAGCTCAGAGCACGATTCTGCGTGATGGTGGGCAAGCGAAGGGGGCGAAGTACATAGAATCAGGATAGAACTATAGAGATCTGCTAATATATCTGCATCTGCCTGTGTAGAACGCTGTCATGACGCCGGGGATGACGTCGCTTCCAGAAAGTTCGCTTGCTGCTGTCTGTGTGTTGTGTTTAGATTTTGCTTAGGGCCAGACCCCCGGCACCAAGAATTTTTCCTAGATGCAACTAGCACATTCGATTGCCTGACACCTTCAACTGCTCTTTTCTCCTTGACCACTGCTACTTAAGCACCTACTCCCCAGTCAACTCCCCTTGTACCTGAGCACAGCCCTTCTCCAGAGCCCAAGGGCGCCTCCAGCACAGCCTGACCTGTCATGCTTGAGTTGTGAAGCCCCGAAAGATGCAAGTGTACGTTTACTGCCACTACATTAGAGACAACGACAACCTGACCGTCCTCCTGGCCATCATCACCGTCTTTGACGCAGAGGACGGCTCCACACAGACTGCTCTCCAATACCTCCGACGCTTCGACCTCTCGCTGACCGAGCACTCACGGGCGCCCTCCAACCCCGTTCCAGGCTCTATCACCGGCGAGGTCGGTTCCTCCTCCAGTGGCTCTGACGGTGACAGCGGGGACTCCCAAAACGAATCCGATACGCCCACCTTATGAGCACGATCCTCTTTACCTCTTTTGCTATACCAGACTCTACTTGCTTCTTGATACACTCATTATCCGGTCCCCGCACCCTCCACGCACCACCGCTGACGGATTACGGGGTGCGCAACAATGGCCGATCCCCCTCTTTGTTAACTGTTCTGTACATTATTCTCGCTGCTTTCCCACTGCATCGTGGAGGCTGAGAAGCTCTCCTCCACGCCTGTCTCAATGATATGACATGTTCCAATTAAATGCCTGCGTAGAGGGCGTGGCTTAACGCCCTTATATCCCTTATCAGCGCTTCCTGAGGAATCTACGGAGATGAACAATTTGCCACCCGGCCAAACTGCAACTACAACTACAAAAGACGCGTCTTCCTCTCTTCAGTACTCCACTAACACACTTTAAAGGGGTCTCCTTACACTCTAAAAGCACCCATGTCAGAAGAAGAATCATACAAGGTCCAGGTGTACGTCTACGACATCTCACACGGTCTCGCACGCGTGTACTCACGAGCCATCGTTGGCATCGACCTCGATGCCATCTACCACACATCTGTCGTTGTCTACGGCAAGGAGTACTACTTTGACCAGGAGGGTGTCTACTCTGCTCCCCGTGGTCAGACGCGGTTCGGGATCCCCAACGAGGTGATGGAAGCTGGAGAGACCGCCATCCCACAGGAGGTGTTTGAGGAATACTTGGATGAGCTCAAGACGGGGCGATTCAAGTTTGGCACGTACAGCTTGTTCGAGAACAATTGCAACCACTTCACACACGAGGCACTCCAGTTCCTTAATGGCGGTGAGCTTGAGAAGAGAATCTTGCATTTGCCGGAACAGGTGTTGAGCTCACCTAACGGTGCTATGATCCAGCGGTTGTTCAGTGGCGCCGCCTTCAGATAAATGCTCTTGGTGAGAGTTTATTACTTATTTATTACAGTGGCTACAGCATAGAATGCATTCTTTTGGTATCTTAATTTTCCATGTATGCTTGATATCTAAAACAAACAACTATTGTACAGCAGAGAGTGGGGCATCCTCACACGTCTTGACGGACGCCTCCATAAAACAACAAACGATTGAAGTAACGTCGAATCAAAACTCAACATCAACCTTCAGGCAAAACATTAACACTTCCTTTTCTCTTTTTTTTTTCACTTTGTTTTCATATGCGTCTCGTCTCATCACGGTTGATCCGATTAAACGTTCAACTTCTCAGTCTTCTCGACCAACTCCTCTTCCTCGTCATCCTCATCGTCATCATCACCAGCCAACACGGCAAAGGCGGACTTCTGGACAGCAGGCTTAGCAGCTGAAGTCTCCTTCTGCACTGGGGCCTTCTTGGTCTCCGGTGCAGCGCGGGCTGGGAGCTTAGAGCCACGGGCCCAGACATCGGCGGTGTCAGCAACAGTCTTGGTCTTGTTGGAGTTGGATCTTCTCTCGGTTCTCTCTGGTCTACCAGAGACACCGGAGCCGGTTCTAGCAGCACCCCAGTCGAGCTCTGGCTCTTCCTTTTTTGGCTTCTGCTCTCTTGGCTCCCTTGGCTCTTTGTACTCTCTTGGTTCTCTTGCTGGGAGAGCGGCTCCAGTTCTTGTGGCACCCCAGTCAAGCTCTGGCTCCTCACGTCTTGGCTTACGCTCTCTTGGTTCTCTGTCGCCTCTTGGTTCTCTTGGTGGCAAACCGGTACCGGTTCTTGTTGCTCCCCAGTCGAGATCTGGCTCCTCGCGTCTTGGTCTTCTCTCACCGCCGTCGAAGCCTCTTGGCTCTCTTGGTTCTCTGGAGGAGAAACCAGCGCCACGGGCAGAACCCCAGTCAAGGTCTGGCTCCTCACGTCTTGGTCTTCTCTCGCCACCGTCGAATCCTCTTGGCTCTCTGGAACCAAGGGCCTGGAAGCCGGAACCACGGGCAGAACCCCAATCGAGATCTGGCTCATCGCGTCTTCTCGAGCCGAATCCCTCCTTGTCAGGAGCAGCAACGCTGATGTAGACACGACGGCCGGTGAGCTCCTGGCCGGTGCACTTGAGAGCGTTCTCGAGCTGTGTCTTGGTGTTGTAGGTGACGAAGGCGAAACCTCTGAGTCTGGATGGATCGTTCATGTCTCTTGGAGCGGAAACTCTGAGCACGGATCCCTCCTCATCGGCACAGGACTCGGCGTACTGGCCAACGGTCTCCTCAGTGGCGTCCCATGGCAAGTTGCTGAGTCTGGCTCTGTATGGTGGGGCATCTGGGACAGGGTACTCCTGGTACTCACGTCTTGGGCCGGCATCACCACCAAAGGCGGAACCTCCGAAGGCTGGATCTCTTGGGTTGGCACCGCCAGATGGGATTCCGGTAGCACCGAAGTTGGCCTTCTTGGATGGGATCTCAATGGTGTTGAAGTCGACATCGTCGTCAGCCCAGCCTCCGCCGAGCGACTCATCGTTCAAGAAGGTGGACAAGTCCATCTTCACGGCTTTCTGCTTTGGGCCTGAGATGAGATGTTAGTAATCTGCATAAGCGGGACAAACACCAGTCTTCTCCAGGACTCATTAGACCATATTGCAAGTTGAACATATTTGTAGTGGCCCAATTGACACGGGTACAAAGAAAGGATGAGGGAAGAAGTGAATACATACCCATGATGAATAGAAGTCTTTAAAGTTCTCTGATTGCCGGTCGTGGACTCGGTTGATGCAAAAAGGTGTCTCGTAGCCTGTGGGGACCTGGACGCCTTGGTGGAACAGTAATGTGGAGTTGTGTAAGGAGAACAGAAGTAGGGAAACTTCGTGAGCTCTTCAAACGCGTGTGGTGAGGGGTTAAAAGAGCTTCAAAATGACCCCTTCTCCTGCATTTTTCACTTTTTTTTTCTGTTCTGGTTGAAGTTGATCGGAAATTTTCTGCTTATGTAATGTAAAGAGTGTTGCTGATGTAATCAGTGGTTAGGAGCGCTGGCCGCGCTGATAGGAGAGCCGCCCGCACAACCGAATTTGCGTCTCGCCAACCACTCTTGCTTGCACTAAATCCACGGCGGCAACCACAACCACGCCGATTGACGACATCACACACACAATGGAGGCAGAAGAAGTATCGAGGCAGCAGAGGGCGATTGAGATGTACGAGAAGGGCTCCGCGAGCGAGGCCACAGGCTTGATGAGAGACGCTGTCATCTACTACTCCACGGCCTTGAAGATCCATGCCGACGTTGAAAAGCTGTACCGGCAGAAGGTGCACGATGAGTACCAGAAACAGCTTGAAGAGAGAGCGCTCAACGACAAGCTTGTTGGGCTGAAAATTGACGATGGTGAGGTAGAAGCTGGCGCTGAGATAAAGCTGGATCCCTGTTGGCTTCTCGACATCTTAACAGATGACATCCTCATGGAGATCGCCACGATCTTGTCCTACATCGACCCACGCTCACATGTGAACTTCTCTGCTTCTTGCCGCCGTCTCTCAGAAGTGGCATTCTCCTCAGTCGTGTACAAACACATCTGCCACCAGGTCTACCCACACCAAGTGTACTCGTCCTTCGCCATGCAGATGAATAACATCACATCAGACCAGGAAAAGATGGCCTCGTCGTGGGACTACAACTGGATTGGCATGCTCAAGGACAGACCATTCATCAAGTACAAAGGGCTGTACATCTCCAAAGTCACGTACGCCTCCGAGGGTGCCCGTGCATACTCCTACTACGCCCCAGTCAAGCTCGTGACGTATTTCAGATATCTGAGATTCTACCCGGATGGCAGTGTCATGAAGCTCACCACCACGGATGAGCCTAGTTTGATTGTTCCAAGATTCACTAAGGAGAACTTCTCACAGTTCAAAGGTGCACTTATGTCGAGATTCACGTTGGAGCTGGATGGACAAGTCACGTTGGTGAGACAGACCACCGATTATGACTTTGTTGAGGAGTTGAAGATTGTCAGCTTGGGAGACAGGCTCTTCCACAGATTGCAATGGATCAGCTCAGGAAGAATCTCCAAGGAGGGCGAGAGAAGTGACTTCAACATGAGAAAGGAGAAACCATTCAACTTCTCTTCAGTCAAGAGTTATGCTCTAGAGGACGAGGAAGAGGACACTACGCTATGATACAACCAGTATGTTCCCAAGAAGAAGAACTGTCCATTTATGATTACCCCAAACGAAAACGCCAATTAACACTATGATATAAATAAAACTCCCACAAGGATTACTTGTTGAGATCGTGGCTCGTGCCCACCTCGTCTTTAGCATCCCGAACCAGCGCTAGACTCCCAATCTCCGGATGCTCGTGGCTCTCCGGATGTAGGCTGTATCTCCTCATCTCCTCGTGGAAAGACAAGACAGGATTGATATACGTCTGTGAGTGTTGGTTTCCCGGTACACCCAGCATTGCCTCCTGTGTGATCTGGTGGTTGAGCACATCTCTCACGACAAAGTCCGTGCTCTGGGAGATGACCCTCTTGTGTCCCCTGTCCGTCTTGAACAAGACGTGACCCTCCTTTCTCGGTCTGGCAGTGGAGTCCAAGTCGCTCACAACCATGTGCTGTGGCTCGTGTCTTCTGTATGCCCTTGCCACGAAAAGAATCTCCCTGATGAGCGCAACCTGGTACTCGAGGAGAGTGCTCACGCCTTGACTCGCAATCCACAGATCCTCCACTGAGCAACGAGACTTCAGAACGATATCCACCATCAGCGTCAGTCTCTCTTTCATATTCAGATGGTCCGGCTCAACGTGTCTCACGGTCTGAGGCCACCATGGTGGCTTCGAAGGGTCGCCGAGCTTGTATGGATGCTTCGTCTGCTTCTTTGGCTCGATCACCTTAATCCACGCCTTGGCAATGGATTTGCATGGGAGCTGCTGGAGCTCGCGGAGACACGAGCGGAGATGAGCCTGTACTGTGAACTCGTCTGCTATGGAAAGCGGTTTCGTCGGGGTCTCGAGCGCTCTGTGGAGAGTGATGCCGTTGACGATGGTGGAGTCACACGCCGTCTCCGCTGTGGTGGATGTGTAGTTCGACTCTGGTGTGTGTGGAGCCGGGCCTGCAACGATCTGGCGAAGTGTCTCCATGAGATGCTGGTCTGGTAGCTGCTCAGGAGTAAACATCTGGACAACTCCCTCTGGGGAATTGATCACCAGAGCATACTTGTATCCGGCGTTGGAGAGGCGCTCAAGGTGGTCGTGGAGCTGTGTGATGAGTGGGTCGGCTTGATCTGTCATGTGCGGTAGTGGGTCCGAGACATCGTGACGAAGCAGGAGTGAAAGATCACTTCCGATTTATATAGGATCCAACATTGTGGAGGTCGGTTGTTTCATTGTTGAGTGGTGCTTCAGCGTTGTGTCAGATCAGATCTGGTGGTAGAGTTCGATTTTGTTCGCGTTGTCGATGTTTCATAGGCGTTGTATGGAGGAGACGAGGTATGGAGCCACATTTAAGGCAGTGGTGCTTCTAGAATCCCCATTCTTTTTGTTAGATAGACATTGAAGTCACCAGTAGAACACAAAACCAGCTTTCTATTGTCATCTAGAGCTACCCCTGGCAATTTGTGGGGTTGAATATGTCAAACCGGAGCTTACGGGGCTTCCCGATCCAATCCGGTAATTTTCGCGGGAGCCATCCATGAAGCTTCGGCATGAGCTTGACACGACTTGCAGCAAGAACAAAGAGCCAAACCTACACAAAGAACCACTATGACGCCGTATTCTGGAACAAAAGGAGGTCGCTTCCACGACAACTCTTGGCCCCTGATGTAATTCACCGCTCTCATTGGTTGACACCCACAGCAACCATGACCGGAAGCGTGCCGGTTGTACCTCCACGCCTATGCTGATCCTCTTTGCACAGGCGTGTCCCGTTCCAGATCCAATGCTATATAAGCTGTCGTCCTTTTCCTTTGCTGCTTCCCTTTTCTTCCCATCCACAATCCTCATCACACAGCTTCCAGCTTTGAACAATCAATTGAACACACTCACACATACACAATGGCTCCACTCGACATCACTCTCAAGGGCAAGACCGCCGTCGTCTCCGGAGGCACCAAGAACCTTGGTGCACAGACCATCCACGAGCTTGCCAGACTCGGTGCAAACATTGCCATCGGTTACCACTCTTCCTCTGAGGCCTCCACTGCTGAGAAGCTTATCAAGGACTTGAAGTCGCAGTATGGCGTTGATGCCATTGCCGTCCAGGGTGACTTGTCCCAGGAGGAGGACGCTGTCAAGTTGTTCGAGGAGGCCAAGTCCAAGTTTGGCGGTGTTGACATTGCCATTAACAATGCTGGTATGGTTTTGAAGAAGCCAATTGGTGAGGTTTCTACTAAGGAGTACGACACCATGTTCAACATCAACTCCAAGGCCTCGTTCCAGTTCATGAAGCAGTGCTACAAGTATGTCAACAAGGATGGATCCATTGTCTTCTTGGTGACCTCGCTCCTTGCAGCTTACTGCGACGGATACGGTATTTACCAGGGTGCTAAGGCTCCAGTTGAGTACTTCTCCAAGACCGCATCCAAGGAGTTGCACTCCAAGGGTATCAACGTGTGCTGTGTTGCTCCAGGCCCAATGGACACACCATTCTTGTACGGCCAGGAGACTGAGGAGTCCGTTGCCTTCTTCAAAACGATGGGTCTCCACAACAGATTGACCAAGGTTGAGGACATTGTTCCAATCATCAGATTCTTGGTGACTGAGGGTAAGTGGATCACCGGCCAGACCATCTACGCCTCTGGTGGTTTCACCGCTCACTGATCTGGTCATCGGTGGTGTTTGTATTGTTTGAATTTAACATAAGCCTGTCTTTCCACCCACCCGTGACCACTGGCCAGCGTAGTAGAACCAATAAACGCAACCGCCCTGGAGCCTGAAGTTATGGTTGCCGCGGTGCATGAGCGGCAGCCATTGGCCAAGTCTTGTCCTCGCGCGCACGGTTGCTGGCTGCTGGCTGCTGAGTGCTGAGCTCTAAAATTGCAACAACAAAGGGACCCTGTTGACACATTTTATAAAGCCTGAACCCCTCTCACTCTGCATAGATCCTTCACAACAGAATCACCACATTCCCCTGACCACCGCAAGCTCAGCCAAGGCCTGCACACAGAATAATGTCCACAAACAAGGCTGACATCGAGCAGCCGTCCGCCTCCACGATGACGGAGGATCCTGACGCCAACACACAGCCAGGCGAAGAGGCCCCAAATGGAGCAGCCATCATCACATCCAGTGGGGACAAGCCCCAACAGTTTGACCATTTCGTGAACAAGTACGGAGAGATTGACATTGTGTTCATTGAGTGCCCGAACCCCAACCCCTGGTTCACGCGGCCAGTCGCTCTCAACTACTTCTACGGTGGCAAGCTGTACCGTACCGCCGAGGAGCGTGGCTCTGGCAGACTCGAGTTGTTCCTGGACCTCGTGTATGTTGGAATCGTGGCCAACTTCGCCAAGGCCGCAGTGGAGGAGCACAGCGGTGCCTCTCTGGGAAAGTTTGTGCTCACCTTCTTCCCGGCATGGAACGTCTGGGTCGAGCTCAAGGAGTTCATGAACTACTACTTCAACGATGACCTGCTCCAGAGGATATACATCGTTTTCATCCTCTGCTTGCTTGTGGTGTACGACAACAACGCCCTCGCCGCTGATGACCTCGAGGACTTTACACCCATCAGAACGTGTATCATTGCATACTCGCTCTGTCGAATCTTGTCTGGTGCTATGGTTCTATTTTACTCGTTCTTCATCCATGAACATCGATTGCAGATGAGGATTTACTCTGGTGGTGCTTTCTTGAGTGCAGGACTGTGGTACTTCCTCTTGTTGATCCACACGAACTGGGGCAGGGCCATCTTCATCTCCATCCTGTTGTTCTTGGAGCAGTCCTGTTATGCCATCACCGTGCACCCTCGCTTCAAGAAGCACTTGGGACTAGAGTTCTCCACTGCTTTGAACATTGAGCACGAGGATGAGAGATTCCACTCCTTCTTCATTATCTCCATCGGTGAGTTCCTCTACTCCATCGTTGCAAGCTCCCCGCTCAAGGAGGGCTGGAACACCCAGATCGCAAAGGGTCTCTCGATGATTGTCATGGCATTCTTGTTCCTGGGTATCTACGCACATAAGGACGGCGCACTGAGGGCTACCCATGCCATGAGAAAGTCTGCGAACAGAGCCATCGCATTCGCATACGTACACTTTGTCGTCATTGCGGCCCTGCTCATTGTTGGTGATGCTGGGTCGGACCTGAGTATCATGGAGGAGAAGTATCTTGAAGAGGAGGAATTTGGAATCCTGGCATTCTTCCATGGTGGTATCCTCGTTGGTCTTGCAGGTCTCACTGTTCTCGCCATGATTGATGTCGACAGAACAGAACCTGGTATTCACAAGGTTCCAAAGTGGCTGAGGATTGGATTCAGAATCCCTATTGGATGTTTGATCCTGGGACTCACGTGGGCGTATGAGAAACTTACCATCGTCAAGATCATGTGGCTGGATACACTCTTCTTAATCTTGTTGTACGCTTGGGAGTTCACGGTGATGAATCCATGGGGCTACTACTGGAGTGGATGTCAGATCCCTGAGGAAGTTTGAGGTTTTGACTGCAATTGATGTGATTTGTTCCTTGTTCAGAGATCTCAAACACGTGTAGATTCTCCATGTCTCCAGAACAACAAGTTCCGATGGTAACCGGTAGCGGAGATGAACCTCAAAGCCTCAAAGCCGGGGTAGGACAATGGAAGTCCGCGCACATGAGCATCTGAGATCGGATCGACCTGCCAGCGCAATTGCAAACTTCTGGTGGGTGTTTGGCTCGTGGAGCGCTTTGCGGGCGTTTGGAGCTCCAAATTCGCTTCTGTAGTAATGTCAGAAGTCGATAGTCGATAGTGTTAAACAGGTGCCTCTATATACTAGTTGAAGTGCACAAGTGCACCAAAGCTCTGTCTCTCTTCGTGGCCATGACCACCAAGGTGCCCTGGCCGCGGACGCATTATTTTTCCCCATTCGGCACTTCCCTAATCCGGAAGAAAGTCCGGCCGTTCGCGAAAACGGAGAAGCGCGTGGAAGCTTCTGTGGTGTGCGGGTGTTGCGGAGTTGGGACTTGGGCGCGGCCTCGACGTTGGGCTCCAGCCGTGATGAGGCGTGGTGCCGTCCTCTGGCAGTTCCGGAAGAGACGGAGAGAGGTTTTATGTTGTGGAGAGTGCAATACAAGACAGTCTGGGCGGGCTAACACGTGCAATTGGCGAGCGTGATGCCCTCGAGCCAGTGTCTTATGGCCAGTTTTGGCACAGAAACTGAGAGCGAAGGGTACGCCAGATTTGCCAGTTGTGCCGGTTGTGCTAGTTGAATTTTTTGGGCAGGGGCAACACTTTTTAGCGTCATGCGCCAACCAGGCCATTTTGTGTCTGAAAGAGTGCCGCGGGAAAAGGGCCTTGCGCTGCGGATTTGGTGCTGAATTTTGGATGAAAGTGCTCCTAGAGCCTCAATGAACAAGACAAAAGAATCATAATAAACATTGTCGTAGATCCCGAAGCCTCCCGGCACCATCGCATCTTCCCCGCGGGCCGTCGGCTTTTTTTCTTTTGCCGGGGTTGGAGGTTCGCGTGGCCGGTGTGTCACGCGCATTCCCATCCCGTTTCGGTGGGAGCGGCGCCTTGCGGAGCTCCTCCAGCAAAGTCCCCTATATCACCGCCAGATTTCCCACTTCCACTTTCCTCCACAACCTACTACACGCCACCAACAACCTCACACACAGGCAAGATAACAACAGGCACCCGGCAACATGGCCGTCATGACTCTCCCCGCTGCGATCCCGATCCCTCGGCAGATCGATAGCAAGCACCTGTCATCAACAACGCCTTCCTTGCAATCAGTGCTGGACCAGAAGCGTCTGAGTAACCAGGCCATGCGCTTCAGTCTTTCATCTTCATCAGCATCCACAGACTCTGATGCCTCATCCACATCCCCTTCATCTGTCACGTCCCTGCTCTCGCTGGACGCCCTGGAGTCATGCACTCACTCTCACCCCCTTGACGACCCTCCCTTGCTCGACTACCTCACAGATATCGACAACGACTTCTTCAACGACTCCGCACTCATCGAGCTCGTGGAGCCTTTGGCCCAGGAGCCTCTCGCATCATCATCGCCATCCAAGCCTCTCACGAAGAAGCCTAGCTTCGTCTCACAGCTATCAAAGTCATTGCGCAGCTTCACGAATTCCACTGAGAAGCAGAACAACGAGCTCGTATTTGACATCCAACCACGTCTCACCGACGATAAGCTGCCCTCATACACACGCGTCCAGAACACTCTCAAGGACCGAGAACTCGAAACCTTCAAGGTGACGTCTCTGTCTCACTCGCCATCCGTCACGACACTCCCATCCTTCACCGCAGTATACCGCAACCGCGAGCCACGCATCAACTCCCAGTTCCTCCGCCTATACTCACACGAGTCTGCTTCGAGACAGAAGGGTCTCCTTCCTGAGATCGCACCGGAAGAGGAGGAGCTCTATCTCCACAACCCAGCCTACTACAGGGGCACGGAGCGCGAGTTTGCGCTGCTGGTGCGCCAGAGGCTCTGGAACTGCGTCGTGCTCCCTCCGCGTGAGGATGCGCTGCTGGACCCGGTGTCACAGAGCGACGAGTACGTGTATGACCGTGATGACGAGGCGGCCACTGATGAAGGTGAGCACGATGATGACGATAACGAACTTGATGACAAGAGGGGCAAGTCCCTCATGGAGACACGCAAGCATGTCATGCCATGGGTGAAACTCGAGGATGAGACGGAGAAGAACACGAGATTGGGACCAAGAGGAGTCCTTAATAAGGGCGTCCAGTTCACTGTAAAGGGCTGGAGTAACGCTCGCTGGGTCCCTACAAAGATTTGACAAGAACGATCAAGGCTACAGCGCTACAGCTACGATTTTTATGCTATTAATGGTTAATATTCAGGGTTTATTTATGGGTTTTATGGGTTTTACAAAGTGTCTTGATGACACATGGGTTTGCTATACACGTTTTACTGCTATAATGACAGCTTTGGCACGTAGTGGTCTTGGGTTGCCACTGGCAACCATCATCTACATAGCTGCCGTGTCATTTCAACTTGAAAGGAGCGGAACTAGTACAAAGTGCACAATAATTAGTCATAAAAAGTGTTTCATTCATCGGTTAAAAAGAAGGCTAAGTAGGGCACATCATCATCCCTGTTCATCCCTAATACCGTGCTTTGTGTTTGTAGATAAAGCCAACTCAAAGTTGCTTTAATCATCGTTCTGAGAGGCCAGGATTCTGAGGATGTTAATGAACAAGTTGATGACATCCAAGTACAAGCAAATGGCAGCTGGGACCTCATCCTCAACGTTGAACTTTCTCATGACGAGCTGTGTGTCAACCAAGATGTATCCAGAGAAGAGAATGGCACCCATGGAGCTGTAGACGAGCTCCGTTGTGTTGGATGGGGTGAAGAAGAACCACATGAATCCAATGGCAATCATGGCCCACAACACAGAGTTGAGAACACCCATCCAAGAGGTAAAGTCGTACTTAGACTGGAAGGCAAACAGTGTCAATCCAACAAAGATGATGAGGGTGATTCCAAAAGCCTCCAAAACCAGTCCAGTATCGGAAAGACTTGTAGCAACGCCAACCATGTAACCTTCACAGACTGTGAAGCATGCAAGGAGGACCAAGTTGACAGGGTACTTCTTCGACTGGATGTAAGCAGCAATCATGAAGCCAATGGATCCGGCGATGGAGACAAAGAACAACCAGGTGTTATCAAGACACCACTCCTTGACGGACTCGTTCATGCAGAGCAAGGCGCCCATGGCAGTGGTGATGGCCAACTGAGCAAAGAGAAGAGCATAAACCTTACGCACAAACTGTTGTCTGATGGAGAGCTCGCACCCTGAGACGATGGTGTCGTACTTGAAGTCCTCATGAATCTCGCGGGGCTGCACGGGCTCAGCATTGTCGGAGTAGGCGGGTGGGTTGCTCAGCGGGGCGTAAGACATTGTGGATGTGTGATGCTCGTCGATGGAGTTATGTGACTTTTGCAGTCTGATAAGCGATGTAGAGCAGCTTCAGGCTTTGTTTTGTAGGTTGTAAGTGGCGTGGAATGTGATGGAGTCTGAGAGAGAAAGTTGTCACAAACAAGATGACGCCTCCCACGAGCTGCGCCATTTTCGCGAAGGTGCTGCCAGGGCTCATAACACATTTTCGCGAAACTCGGTTGCGCACCACACATGGCGTCAACTCCCCTCAGCTCCTATCAATTTGGCTGACACATGTTACTCCTCCACCCTTCTCCACACTCTCCAACTAGCATCGATGGAACATCCTCACACCCTGCATAACTGCCTCATCTACACCACACTCACTGTCAACTCCACGACGCTTTTCGTTGACGAGAAGGCGGACATCATCGCACAGTATGGCCTCCATGACATGACAGAGGTCGTTCCAGGTCAAATGGGCATCATCAACTCCTCCAAGACCCAAGTCGGCTCTCTCCCACTCCAGTTGTACAACTCCCAGATTCCACTCTCACTATACTACGCAAAGTACGTCCTCCCGTCCAACGACATCGTGACCGTCATCACGGTGTTCTCCGAAGACCTCCCGCGCACCCTCCCGGTGAACGTCATTGAGAGCCTGTTAGGCGAGTACAAGGCATACAGGGAACACAGCACCTCCAACGTTGAGTTCAAAGTCAAGTTCAACCAGATTATCAAGCATCATGAGTCTGAGTTTGCCAGGTCCGCGCTGGAGACCACGAAGGGGGAGTTGGACCAGGTGAAGGCTGTTATGAATGACAACATTGAGCAAGTTCTTGAGAGAAATGAGAGGATCAATCTCCTGGTGAACAAGACAGATCGCATTACATCGCTTTCGAATACTTTCAGATCTAATACAGTCAAGGTCAAGAGAAAAATGTGGTGGCAGAACGTCAAGTTCTGGGTGTTGATTATCTCGGTTGCTGCTGTGCTCACCTTCATCGTGTTCAAGATACTCTTTGGTTGAACACTCTTCACACTTTCGGACTTTGTTTCTTGATGACCATGGTCTGTTTCTTTTTTAACGAAACACGGCCTATATGACTACTAACTCACGATCGCTCATTTATTTCACTTCATTCATTTCGTTCATGGTGATGCTCTAAACGCCACAGATTAATGTACATTCATCTTCATGACAACGCACTTGGACTCATTCTCCCTCGCTGACGGTAGCCTCTCTTGATCCAGATTTCGTCTTCTTCTGCTGTGGCTCGACGCTCTCCTCCTCATTTGCCGTTCCAAAGCTCTCGTCATCAACGGTATCATTACCATTCTCCTTTGTAGCATCCTCTTTGGCCTTGTCTTCTTTGTGTCTCTGCTTCTTGGCATCCTTGTGCTTCTGGAACTGCTCTAGTTCCTCCCTCACTGCGGGAAGGAACGATGAGAATTCGGCATCTTCAAGACCAGCAAGGATGTCCTGTGGACCAATGTTCTTCCTTCCGAACTTCTTGGCGTTGGCGCGGGCGTGCACGAGGATATAGCTCACAAACACCGTGGAGCTTCTTTGGAGTACGATTGAAGAATCTTTTGATATGAGTGAACCTTCAGTCAGGATCGCTTTGGCAAGATTGTTCACGGTGGCCTTTGGGAAGAGGACATCATCTATTGAGATCTGATCACGCTCCTTTGTGGTGGTGGAGGCTGTCTCCTGGTCTTTTCTCCAGCCTTTTGGTGGCATGTTGTTCTGTTGTGGGTGGATTAGATGTTGAGTTTGTAACTGGTTGGTTGCTGAAGGTGTAGTTGTGTTTGAGCCATGAGAGTACGCGTTGAAGAAACGCGTGCGAATCAAGCTGTCCGTCCTCCGCGACAAATTTCGGAAACAGTTTGCGCAATTCCCTCATTTGGCCACTTGCGAAACAAAATTTTGCGCAAAAGGCACCAAATTACCGCATTCGGCCACTTGCGCCAAAATCGGGGTCGCGTCGAGAAAACGAGCTAATCGCAGCCGCTGAAATTATAAGCACCAGAGAACAGCCTCTAAGTCATCACAACGAGCGCAAACTGCTTGAAATCTTGCTCAGAAGGCTTCTATTGGCTGCTATTTTCTTGATCCTTATTGGTTTTGCTAATTACATAGCCATCAACACCCCATTTCGAGCTTCCAAGCCCCTCCCATTCTTCCCCATTGTGCGTCACAGCTAGCACAACAACAGCTTGCCGACACCAGAATACCCCAGCGCTTTCCGTCACGACAACAAACACTCCCATACACATATATTAGCTATGGATACAAGTACTGAACCAGGCTTGATACCACAATCGGCCCCAAGGGATCCAACGACATCTGCCGCCGCTCAGACTCAAGCCGCTCTTGAAGCGGCCGCTGCCCAGGCTGCTGCCGATGCTGCTGCTGAGAAGCAAGCTCAGGAGGTTGAGCTCAGAGAACAGGACAGATGGCTGCCGATTGCTAATGTTGCCAGACTGATGAAGAACACGCTTCCAACCACCGCCAAAGTGTCAAAGGACGCCAAAGAGTGCATGCAGGAGTGCGTCTCAGAGTTCATTTCGTTCATAACGAGTGAAGCAAGTGATAAGTGTCTGTCTGAAAAGAGAAAGACTATCAACGGTGAGGACATTCTCTTTGCCATGTCCAGTCTTGGGTTCGAGAACTACTCGGAAGTGCTGAAGATCTACTTGGCCAAGTACAGAGAGCAACAAGCCTTGAAGCAGGAACGTGGTGAGACAAAAAGGCCAAAGAAGCAGACAAATGCCACTCTGAACATGTATCAGCAGCATGAGCAGCTACAAAGAGAGATGACCAACATTCCACTCCACGATGACGCTGAGATCGACATGCAAAGCCACATTTCTAATGACTTAATGACTGACATCAACAAGGTGGTAGATGAGGACCAGCTGATTGATTTGGACGGACATGGATCCCAAAGTGATGAGAGTGATGGGTCTAACACGAATGGTAACAACAATGGTGAAGCTATGGTGAAAACTGAAGAGTCGGGGAACCAGGTGCTCTATGACTACACCAATGAGCAATATTGACGATTCAACGAGCTGGGGGTACGGTTGTTTGCTGAAAGCTGGGTGGATGAGAGCTGGGAACCATGTTGGTATCCTGTCTCGCTTATTTATTGTTTCCAGGCCGAGGTGTGCTTCTCCTTCGCCTGCTGTGGTCACTGTGGGGTTGGAACGTGGGTCTTGTCGGGGAGAATAGTCCGACGTTGCCCGCTCATCGACAGTGATCTCGGGAGTTCTTGTATCATAGTTCCGAAGCTTTTTTATGAGCACTTTCTTCAATTAGTAGAACTTCCTGGTCTATCTGTCCTTTCCTCAGTTTGAAGGGCTCCATTAACAGTTTGACGGATCAACACGGCTCGAAACACCCGAACATACGTCGACGAGTCGCTCTCCGTCGTCATCCGCGACCTGACAAATCGCCACCAAAAGGCGTTCGTCCGCCCACCTCCACACAGAGCTCTCCACTCACAAAACAAGCATCTACCAGCGCAAATTCGCCCATACACCTGCCTTTTGCGAAGAACAGACGCCATGCTTTCTTCCCGGGCTGCCATCAGACGAGCCGCCAGGGGTGCCGCCCTTCACGCTTCGAAACAAGTGGCAACGACGTCCACCACGCTGAACACAGTGAGATTCGCCTCCTCCGTCTCCGTGTCCCAGGCATCCAGCTCTCGCCACCACGAGTTCCAGCCCCTACTAGGCGATGCATTTAAAGACGTTCCTATGATTGACCTTCTGGAGGAGCTCAACTGCCTCAAGCCGCAGCCAAAGATCCTCAAGGACGAGAAGCCTGAAACAACAGAAGAAGGCGAGAAGGACAAAGACTCCGACAAGACTCCGGCACAGGAGACACCAGAAACTCCATCTGATGATACACCTGCCACTGTGCCAAAGAAGAGAGGTCCAAAGTCCCAGGAGGACAAGAAGAATGAGATCGTCGCCGAGTCCAAGGTCGCTGGCGGCTCCTCTGCCTCTGCCTCTACACCTCCATCTGGTGACGACGGCGATGGAAACAGCACACGCAAGAAACACGGTGAGATACCTCCACCAGAAGTCTACCCACAAGTTTTGGCATTGCCAATGTCTCGCCGCCCGTTGTTTCCTGGATTCTACAGACCAGTCGCCATCACCGATCCTCAAGTGATCAAGGCCATCAACGAGCTCTGTGACAAGAAGAAGCCATATATCGGTATCTTCCTCTTCAAGGACGAGAATGCTGATGGAGATGTCGTTATGCACAAGGACGACGTGCACGAAGTTGGTGTGTTTGCCCAAATCACTTCCAGCTTTGTCTCGAAGGACGAGATGACTGGAAACGACACCATGACCATTATTGCATACCCACACACCAGAATCAGAATTGACGATTTGATGCCACCAAAGTCACAGGAGGAGATTGACCAGGAGCAGGCCGATAAGACCAAGAAGCTTGAGTCTGAAGTTGAAGAGGAGCTTACTCAGGAAGGAAAGGACTTGGCGTTGAAGCTGATCCAGGACGAGAAGGAAGAGCGCGTGTTGCAGAAGCTCGATGAGGAGAACGACTACAACCCAACCGAGTTCTTGACCAAGTACGAGGTCACAAGAGTCAACATCACACCGCTGGAGGATGAGGAGTTTGATAAGAAGTCTTCTGTCATCAACGCCCTCACATCTGAGATTCTGAAGGTGTTCAAGGACATTTCCCAGATGAACTCCATGTTCAGAGAACAGATTGCCACGTTCAGTGCCACTATACAGAACTCCAATAACGTGTTTGAGCACCCAGCAAGACTTGCTGACTTCTGTGCTGCTGTTTGTGCCGGTGAGCCACAGGAATTGCAGGACGTGCTCGACTCTTTGAACATTGAGGACAGACTCGGAAAGGCCTTGGTTGTTCTGAAGAAGGAGATCATGAATGCTGAATTGCAGAACAAGATTTCCAAGGAGGTTGAGAGTAAGATTCAGAAGAGACAGCGTGAATACTATCTCATGGAGCAGCTCAAGGGTATCAAGAGAGAGTTGGGAATCGATGACGGCCGTCAAAAATTGATTGATACATTCAAGGAAAGAGTTGAAAACTTGAAGCTTCCGCCTGCTGTTCAGAAGGTGTTTGACGAGGAGATTGCCAAGTTGCAAACTTTGGAGACTGCCATGTCTGAGTTCAGTGTCACAAGAAACTACTTGGACTGGTTGACCCAGTTGCCATGGGGCAAGTACACCAAGGAGACATTTGACATTGCTAATGCCAAGAAGATTTTGGATGAGGATCACTACGGCTTGGCCGACATTAAGGACCGTATCTTGGAGTTCATTGCCGTTGGTAACTTGCTTGGAGCTGTTGACGGTAAGATCATCTGTTTCGTTGGTCCACCGGGTGTTGGTAAGACTTCCATTGGTAAGTCTATCGCCCGTGCCTTGAACAGAAACTACTTCAGATTCTCCGTCGGTGGTATCTCTGATGTCTCTGAGATCAAGGGTCACAGAAGAACATACATTGGAGCTCTTCCAGGTCGTATCATCCAGGGATTGAAGAAGACTCAGTCCCAGAACCCATTGTTCCTCATTGATGAGATTGACAAGGTCACACACGGTGGTTCCCAGGGTGATCCATCCGCCGCTTTGTTGGAATTGCTTGACCCAGAACAGAATGGTGAGTTCTTGGACCAGTACATGGACATCCCAGTTGATTTGTCCAAGGTTTTGTTTGTCTGTACCGCCAACACTCTTGACACTATCCCAAGACCATTATTGGACCGTATGGAGATTATTGAGCTCCCAGGTTACGTTGCTGAGGAGAAAGTCAAGATCGCTGAGAACTACTTGATCCCATTGGCCAAGAAGAGCTCTGGTTTGGAGAAGGCAAAGGTTGAGTTGACAACTGAGGGTGTTGAGTACATTGTCAAGCACTACGCCAAGGAGAACGGTGTCAGAAGATTGAAGCAGCTGGTAGAGAAGGTCTTCAGAAAGGCCGCATACAAGGTGGTCTCACAAGTCATCCAGGAGACACCTGCTGTTGCCGCTACTGCTGAGGCTGCTGTTGATGAGAAGAAGGAAACTGCCGAAGAGATTAAGGAGGAGCAGAAGGAAGAGAAGAAGGGTGTCAAGGATGAGGAGAAGCCAGAAGAGAAGAAGAGTGAGGAGGAGATCGTTCCAAACCTTGATCTCAACAAGCCTTTGGAGACTAAGGACACTGTGTTTGAGGAGAACACTGAAGTCACGAAGCTTGAGGTTCCAGATGACTTTGAGTTGGTGATCACTCCTGAGAACTTGAAGGACTTTGTCGGACCACCAATCTACACAAGTGACAGACTCTATGAGACTACACCACCAGGTGTTGTGATGGGTCTTGCATGGACATCTATCGGTGGTACATCCATGTATGTCGAAGTCACTGGCGAGAAGTCTGTGAATGAGAGCGGCCAGCCTACTGGTGGTAACATGGCTATCACTGGTCAGCTTGGTGATGTCATGAAGGAGTCTTCCAAGATTTCCTTCTCTGTTGCTAAGCAGTACATCAAGTCTGACTTCTTCAAGACCCACAACATCAACTTGCATTGTCCAGAGGGTGCCACTCCAAAGGATGGCCCAAGTGCTGGTATCACGCTGACGACTGCACTCATCTCTCTTGCATTGAACGTTCCACTCCCATCGATCGCCATGACCGGTGAGATCACATTAACCGGAAAGGTTTTGAGAATTGGTGGCTTGAAGGAGAAGTTGATCGCTGCCAAGAGAAACGGTGTTACCACATTGTTCTTGCCAAAGGACAACAAGGGTGACTACGATGTCTTGCCAGAGAATTTGAGAGAGGGATTCGACGTGACATTCGTTGACAACTACAGCCAGATCTACGAGAAGCTCTTCAAGGACATCCCAAATGAGCCAACTCCAACACCAGCCAAGAAGGAGTGAGCACGACAGCTTTGTAAATAGTCAAAGATATTCATGATTATGACAGTACTACGCGCCTTGTAGCTATGTGTGTGGATAATTAAATTGTATTCGTGAAACAGAATCCAAAAAGGATGTAGCGAACGGATGAATGCAGAGATGTGTCACTGGGATTCAGTGACAGTCATGAAGTCATATTGGGGGCAACATGCTTTGAAACCATGGCCCCGCTTTGTTTGTGTGTGTGTGTGTGTGTGTGTGTGTGTTCTTGTTGTATCTTGTGTGCCTCAACATTCTATAATCTTGTCATCAACTTCAAGCAGTGCCCTTGGCCCACTGCAAGACCCACAAAGCACTGGCCACAATTCCAATAGTGGTTGGCAATGTCAAGACAACGTAACCCCAGAACAAGACGCCAGCCATCTCCCTCTCGAAGAGCTCGTTCAACTGACAAATCTGAGACAATTGGATGGCTGGTGGGGCAGTGGTCAAGAGGAATGCGACAATGAGGAAGATTGGATCGTCCAAGATGGAGACTGGGAACATCTTGACACAGAATGTGATGAGTGGGAGAAGAATCATAGGTGGGATGATCATTCTGGCAACAAGGGAGCCAGCAACAATTCTCGTGTAGTGTGGAGATGCTGGCGGCGTGTCAGCAGATGGGTACAAGTTGGATCCCAAAACGATCAAGATCAATGGAATGGCAACACTTCCCAACTGGTCAATGGCCTTGGACAATGTGAACTGGGTGAAGCCTTTGTTGACGTAGAAGGCATCATGCAAGACTGGAATAGATGCAACAATGACAGATGCAAGCATGGCCCACAATGGAGGGTTCATAACTCCTAAAAACTTGCGGTAAGCACCCTTGATTCTCAACGAGAGAGAGAGGTTCTCAGTGGTGATTGGATTATAGCTGCTTGCAGTGGATGAAGAGTCCTCGGAAGATCCGGTTGTCTCGTCAGCGTGGTTCACGGTCAGCCTCGTGGAGCTCTTCTTGCCAGTGACAGTGCCTGTCTGTGCCTCAAGCTGGGCAGCAGCTGTCTCCAGGTCTGTGTAGGAGGAAGTCGGAGTTGGTCTTCTCTTCAACAAGGTGTTGTATCCCCAAGACCATCTGAGCACCTGGCCAATCTGCTGGAAGATAACGAGGTACAAGAGACCTCTTGATGCAATCTTGGTTGGGTTGTCGTCTTCAACGTCATCCCACTCCAAATTGGGGAGAGTAGCAGCGAGGGCCAATGTGAGAGAGACTGGCAAGGAGTTGGAGTTACCAAAGACAGACATGGCGGTGAGGAAGTTTCCCTCGGCCTCATCCAAGTTCAAGTAGCGGCCAACAAAGAGGGCGGTAACGTATGAAATTCCCGTAGAGATGGCATAGAAGACTGGAATGATGAAGATTTCAAAGATCTTCTTGAGAGAGAGAGCCGGGGCCAATTTCGAGAAGATCATGGCGGGCGTGAAGATCATCATGTTCAACTCGCCAACGTGCTTCTGGGCGGCTTTGCTGAGGACGCCTGACTTGGCGGCGAAGAAACCTGTGAGGCAGACAATGATCACTTGGACCACTGCCTGAAATGTGAGGAAGGAGACATGGGAGAAGGATATCTTCTCGGGCATCGAGTCGTGGTACTAGTGTTTGAGCTCTGGGAGTAGATGGAGTGCGCGGTAAAATGCTGTGGCGCGTGTCTGAGAGCAGAAGTTCGAATACTGAGGTGGGGTAGGAAGGACTGTGTAGCTCTGCTATGGATCCCTGTCTGTGTATATGCTGAGTTCCTGTTAATTTAGAAGGGCGGCTAGTGGTTTCTTGCTCGTTGCGGTGGTGGCGGAAGCAAAAATCATTCGCCATCCAAACTTTTTGGCCCGCAGAGCTTATCAGAAACGTGCGCTCTTGACGTCAAAAAAATTAGGTGGCGCAGTCCTTGGCTGCCCTGGTTCCAGTGAGGAGAAGACCGAAGCTGAGATTGGCTGATTGGGCCCGATAAGCTGCTAAACACTGTATTCATCCCTGTTGGTGCCCTATAACAGCTCCTGTGAAAGCAGGTGTTCACTATTGACTCCACTGACTCCTTCGCCCGCTTTCATTGGTTTCTTTGTTCTCCAAAAGCCGTTTGGCACCTTCAAGAATCAACGTGGCGCAGCTGGAGCGAAAAAGTGGCGCGAAAATGCGCAATTTTGGCGCATAAATTCTAAATCCGGTAATTATGAAACAACTTTTGGCGAAAAACAGGTACGCGCGGTCAACCAACCAACCCACTAATTCCCTCTTTGAGGCCTCTTAAACATGCAATTAATTACAACATTGGGCTAAGGATTTTTGCAAGAGAATTTTCCAGTCAAAGAAGTACCACACTGTTGAGTCCTGAGAGGTTCTGGGCCGATCGTTGTAACTTGTGACAAGGTCCTCTTGTAGATGAAAATTACTATGAACTTATAATCCACAGACTCTATATAAACCTCCCAGCTATAGCTCTTAAGAGTAGTCACCGTACATAACTCAAACAACTTCAGAACGCTGATATCACGGACCAAGCTCTTCAATTTCAGAACCAATGTCCATGTGTTTGTAGCCCTGGCCAAACCAGACACCCACCAGGACACACACCCTGAGACACCTCCATAAATAAATTCAATTATCTCAACAACCATTCGACTTGAGATATAATTTCCATCAGTTTCATGAAATTTTAAGGGCTGTTTTACCTGGGTTTGTGTTGTAATAGCCAAAAATAGACTTCTTTTAGGTCAATATTAAAAAATTTTAGGGGCCAAAAATGGGCATTTTGAGTGAACTGCTTAGTTTGGACAACATCACTCTATTTTTTGGGAAATATGAAGTTTTGACAAAACCGAAGTGGTTTTAAGGGCCTGAGTGCACTGCCACTAGAATATTTAGTACGACTTTACTAAGGTCGCATGTCTTATCAAGCAGAATTTGAGCGACGAGTATCCTCAATCTGGCTCGAAGTGTATCCCGGCCGCACTCTGCACAATCATATATGTTGGGGAAGTCCATGATCTGCCGGCCTGCAAGTCGAGCTGCTAACTAGGCGTCCTTGCAGGTATATTCGTAAGAAGGTACTAATGGATTTATCAGACAACAAAGTATTTATTAGAGCTCAAAATAGTAGCCAAAAACTAAATAATAAATAGTGGAGAATCCAGAGGAAGGCCATCAAGGGTAGCACCAGTAATAGAGATCTTAACTAGCAACCCAAAAAAACATCAGAAGAAAGTCCAAAGAAAGCCCATCAAGGGGAATGCCAAATCCAGACAGTATGAAGATCATCTTACTTACCGATTGGCTGACCTGGGAGGGTTTTGTGCCAGGACCAAGCCTCAGCATCTGGGGCAGCCTCTCTCTTACCAATTGGCTGGCCTGGGAGAGTCTTGTGCCAGGACCAAGCATCAGCGTCAGCGTAGGCCTCTCTCTTACCGATTGGCTGGCCTGGAAGAGTCTTGTGCCAGGACCAAGCTTCGGCGTCAGCGTAGGCCTCTCTCTTACCGATTGGCTGACCTGGAAGAGTCTTGTGCCAGGACCAAGCTTCAGCCTCAGCATCAGCGTAGGCCTCTCTCTTACCAATTGGCTGGCCTGGAAGAGTCTTGTGCCAGGACCAAGCTTCAGCCTCAGCATCAGCGTAGGCCTCTCTCTTACCAATTGGCTGGCCTGGAAGAGTCTTGTGCCAGGACCAAGCTTCAGCGTCAGCGTAGGCCTCTCTCTTACCGATTGGCTGGCCTGGAAGAGTCTTGTGCCAGGACCAAGCATCAGCATCTGGGGCAGCCTCTCTCTTACCAATTGGCTGACCTGGGAGAGTCTTGTGCCAGGACCAAGCATCGGCGGATCTCTTTGCCAAGTCTGGGTTGGAAGCAGCCTCCTCATCAGCAATGGTAGTGTTGATGAAGTAGACAGTGTCGTCGATGATGACTGGGGCAATGTCCTCAGCAAGAGCGACAGCCTCGATGATGGCATCGTCAGAGAATGGGAACTGGACGTCGGAAGAGTCCTCAGAAGCCTCAGCTTCGGCCTCAGCGTTGACGGCGTTGGAGAAGAAGAGGAAGGCAGCGGCAACAAGGGCAGTGGTGAACTTCATTGTAGAAATGAGTGAATCTCGAGAGTGGGTTGTTGATGATGAGAGGTCATGATGAAAGGTCGAGGAGAAGTGGGCGAAAGACGTGCTCCTTTATAGCTTTGAAACCTCACTGAGGCGACAGTGATGAAACAATGGTGAGCCACAAAATTCTTATCCACACAAAGTTTTCATGTGGGGCGACGCCGCCGCCGTTTGGAAGAGACCCATTGGCATCCCGATTAGGCAATAACGAAGTGCATCAAGAAATTTGGCTCCGCATCGGCTGGCTGGAGGGTGCTTTCCTTGTGTTGCAACGGTAAATTAATTACCCTTTCAAGCAGCAAATCTGTTTTGGAAGATGCAGTAGAGCCCCATTCGGAATGTGTGTAGTGTAAGAGGAACTGTGGTGATGCCTGAGGCGGTGGGGTTGCACATGGTTTGTGGCATTGACGAGTCGTAAACTCCAGACAGCCAAATTTAGACAAGTTTCATCTTCTGGTGTGTGGAGAGTGTGGAGAAGATAAGTTGGGCCTCAGAGAGAGAGCAGCACTGTTGATGTTTGCGGGATTGCTGTTGATGTTGTTGTTGGTGGAAGTGAAGGAGCTGATGAAAGATGAAAGCCCGAACTCTATCGCGATCGGGAATTGACGAGCCAATTTCTCCACATCGAGATGAACAGGGGACAGAGGCAAAACAGCAACAAATAAGCTCTTATTCTAGGAGCTCACCCATCATTCATCACCCAGTTGAAGGAACCAACTCGATCAAGCGCTCACATTGCTAAGCACACTCAACTATGGACCACTCAGCACACCAAATGGGCGACATGGATCATGAGATGCCACCAGGCCACCACATGGACCCTGTGTGTGTCACCAACATGCTCCTAAGCTCAGACTACAAGGACCTCTGTCTATTGTCCAGCTCATGGCACATCTCCACCCTTCCACAGTTTATTGTATCTCTCTTGCTCGTCACGATGTTGGGTGTCGGGTACGAATATCTCCGCGTCAAGGCCAAAAGAATGGAGTCAAGAGGTATGTTACTTCAAATCCGATCTTATCGGAGTTCATTCTTTCCATTTCAAGAGATTTGAGACTAACTAATCTCAGCCATCTCGCTGCCATTGGATACACCTGGAACTGGTACTAACAACCCCTTGTCTTCAGCCAGTATCAAGAGCTGGTACAAGTCACTTATCTATGGTGCGCTTGTCGGATACTCCTACATCATGATGCTTATTTTCATGTCATACAACACCTGGGTCATGTTTGCAGTTGTTATTGGTGCTGTTATTGGCCACCATTTCTTCCAAAGTGAGCTCAGAGACTCGATGGCTTGCCACTGATGTCAAGCCCCTCCATGATCACGATCTTTCTCACGACACAAACATCTACAGATCTGTCTTTCTGCGATATAAAACATTATGATTCGTTCATCTGATCGTTCTCTTCGTCTTTTGTAGTGGCTCCCCGTGTACTTTTTCCCAATCGATGCTGTTGTCCACTTCTTCATCGATGAGCCCAACACAACAAACCAAATCTCCTCGTATCACGAAGGCTCCCAGCTTTTCAACAATGCTGTCGCCTTCTTCCGTCCTCACAATAAGTCTCTCCTCTGTGTCTGTGAGTATCACATTCGTAGAATGATCATAGCCTTCTAGCGTTCCCACAAAGAGCTTCCCGTCTGTTGTCATTACTGAGACTCGTTCTTTTTGGGCTGTTAGTATGGTTTCTTAGGGGAAGAATACTGGCTGGAAAGCGACTTACTGTTTAAAAAGACATTTAGACTCGACATTATTGAGTTTGAAGATTGCGATTAAAGCCTTTTTGTTGGATCTTGTAGCTCTTGAAGTTGCCATGTTCCAACCGAGCGGAGGCGCACTTTCGATTTTTTCTGTAGCCAACCAGCGAAGTAAACAATAAACGAGCTCCACCGCCTCGTCAACAGAGAACATCAGCACCTTTAACCGTACAAAATGGCAATCACTCACGACTTCCACTTCAAGGAACCTCCAGTCTCAAGAGGGTCAACACAGCCTAATGACGTGCATCCAATGGAGCTCGTTGTGCAGTCCGTGGTGGGCGACTCTCTGGATGCCTTGGCAACTCAACTCCAGACTCTCCATGAATCACAAGTTGTGCTCATGGCTCGTTTGAAAGTCACTCAGGAGAAGCTGAAGAAATGGGAGACACAGACAGAAATGGACACAGACATAAATGATGTACACAACAGGCTCCTACAGGTTCAGAAGAGGCTCAAGATAGTGCTCGCGAAGCTCGACCAGATTGAACAACGCATCAAAAGGCAACAGAGCGCCCCACAAGCCGACTAATGCACCGAAACTACACTTCAGATATCATACATGCGTTGATTGTATCATTTATCAACTTCTTTTGGTGGCAATGTGGCCCTCTATGGACTCCAGATCTGCAAGAGGTGGAATGGGTATCCGCCGTTCTTGAACTTGAAGATGGAGAGAAGGACACTGAAGAGCACAACGTTAACAATGATGAGGTACAACACCACACCCAAGCGTGTCTTCTGTTCTTTGAGCAATGAAACCTTTGTGACAAGGGCAATGACGGTGAATGAAAGCATGCCGTACACGAAGGTCATGATCTGTGTCTCAGCGCCAAGTTGCTGCTGCTGGCCATGAACGAAGTACTGGACGTTACCCTCCTTGTCCGGCATGAAGAATGGAGTACCTCTAATCTGGTTGAACATGTATCCCGTGGTGAAGAGCAAGATCAGGACCACAACGATGAATCCCCACAAGGACTTCGAGGCGGCGATGTTCTTGACGATGGTTGACTGCTTTTTGAGGATGTAGACAAATGAGAACACGAGAACAAATGTAATCACAGCAGAACTGTAGTCCACTGGCTCACGGAGAACGATCTCCTTGTGGATGAGGTTGTGGAGGCCCTTGGCCACGTAAGGTGCCATTGGCTCACTCTGTGGGATGTTCATCACGTCATAGTCGTTATTGAATGGGGTTTTGTTCTCTGTAGGTGAGTAGAGGAACATTTTTGGAACTGCATTGAGCTGGAAGCCCTGGAAGATCTCTGGGTATCCTTCAGCCAAGTCAGCACGAGCAAAGTAGAGGCCATCACCGTTTGGATGATCTTGGGCCCACGAGTCTGCCAACTTCTCAAACTCAGGCTGGATGGTCTTACACATCACACAGCCAACCTGTGGATTTGTGGCAGTGAGGAGAAGAACAATGTGATCTTCACGTGGGCCTGAGAGGACACGCTCATAGTTGGACTTTGTGAGCTTGATGAAGTTTCCAGGCGACTTGTCGAGCGCTCTCTGGAGCTCCTTTGAGGACGCGGCATACACCAGCGCCGTGAACAGCGTCATAAGGGTCAGCAGGAACTTCATGATCAGGACAATTGAGGACGAAGATGCGGTTGTAGTGACACGTGTCGCCCTTTCAAACTCCAACTTCGCTGGTGTGAGGGGCTCCACGCTGATGTTGTGCTGTTCATTTTGGAAAGCGCGAAGGAAGAAGGAAGAAGGAGGAAGGAGGAAGGAGGAAGATTTTTGGTATGGGCAGCAGTAAAGTTATCTGGAATTGAGATCATCTCCCTTTCCATTATTTTGAGCCCGGACTATTCAGAAATTGGCGTGATCAAACAGCAAACAGCAAGCATCATATATTCATTTTAGATGTGTGGAATGACCTTGTTAACGAGCTCATCTGCCTTCTTATAGATAGCGTAGTTCTTCTCATCAACAAGTTCATCAGCCTTCAAGCTCTCCACAATCTTGATACAGTTCTTCACGAAGGTGAATCCCTTCTTTAAGTCCCCAGAGATATCCGTGAGTCCATACTCAGGGGCAGAGAATAGCTCAAGGACAGTTTTCTTCGAATCGACAACAGAACCAGAAGAGTTAAAGTGGTCCAAGAGAGCCTGGCCAATGACGGCAACAATAGTGTTTGGAGTTGTAGTTCCGAATGGGATCTCAGATGCAAGTGTTCTCCATTCCTTGTTAGAGCGCTCCATCTTCTCGACCTCACTGTTTGCAAGCGCAGACACGAGAACAGACTCAACAAGCTCACGAACGTTGCTATGCACAAGGTCCACACAGGATCTGAAAGCGAGAAGAGCACGCGAGATTGGACCAACATAGAACTGGCTGCTCTGAGTCGCTTGTCTGAAGCATAGAAGTCTGGAAATGAGTTGAATGGCATAGTGTGTTGGCTCCTCGGTGGTGTGGGAGCTTCCCTTAACAGCAGGCGAGAAGTTCTCGTGGAGGGCAAATGGCGAGAGCTTGAGAAGAATCAGGAACGTGAGATATTGCTCTTCAAATCCGGATTCAAGCTGTGGAAGAGACTTGAAAGCCTTGGCCCATTTCGTCTCCACCTTTGGTGAGATGATATCAAGAAGGTGCAAAGCACGGAGAAGTGATGTAGAAACGATCTCGGAATTCTTTGTCAAAGTCTTTCCAGACTTACCAATTGGCTCAGCAATGAAGCGTTCTGGGGCCTCGGAGGAGACGGAGTCAATGAAGTCAGAAAGATCAAAGTGCTCCTTGTCTTGTGTGTATGCGATGATGTTGTTGATTCCAAAGTAAACAGGCCCCGATCTCTTGTCAGTGAGAGGCGTTTCCGTCGTGTCGAAGTAATTGGTGTAGGTGTACTTTTTCATCTGGTAGAAACGTGCCATCAACTGTGTAAGCAAGCTGATTTCCTTTGTCTTGATAGGGGCCATGGCCTTAACAAGTCCCTTGTATTGTGCTGAGAGGCCTCCGTCGAGTGGTGCCTTTTCGTGATAGTTGTCGAATGCAATGGCATCAAGGAGTCTTGGCTTCAGGATACCAACAGACTCATAGAAGTGGTACTCATGTGGAAGTCTCTGACCAATGACATCGTGGAGGTCTGATGGTGTTGGGAGCTCCGGAGAGTGTGTAGTTTCAACCTTACCGTTCGTGCTAAGGATTGGAATGTTGCGGAAAGCAGTCACACCTTTCTGGAACTTGGTCAAGGCGTCTGCGTTTCCGATGGAAGATATGTTGCCGTAGATGTTGGTACCTGATTGGATCATCTGGACACCCATCTCAAAGAGATTAGGGGTGCTGTACCCTGAGAAGGGCGGCAATGTGGTTGGCTGAAGATCACATCCAACAGACACGGCAATGTCCACCAAGAGGTGAGGAGGGATTCCGAACTCAGCAATGGCACGGGCCCTGTCCACATGTCTGAACTCACTGGTGGCGAATTCAATGCCCAAGATAAACTTGTCAACAGATTCAAGGAGGAGAAGTTCTGTTGGTCCATACACAGCATCAATGTATTGCTCCTGGTAGAGGTATCCGAGCTGTGCCCAAGAGAAGTATGGTGCACGAATGAACTCAATATCATTCTGGACAAAAAAGTTCATCAGCGTTGTCTCAATTCCAGATGAACCGTATGGCGTAAATGGATCCTTGAATGCCTCCATTGGTCGAGCAGGCAGGGTCTGTGGATCAGGAGAGCTCTGACCCTTAATGGAATAGTAAGATCCCCAGGCCTTGTTTCTCTGACGATCAGCCGTTGTGATCTCTTTGGAGTTGAGGACTTTGTTTGTCTCGACAATGTCGTGACCTGAGAAGACGAAGACTGGGGTGATTTGCAGCTCGTTGAACATCTTGAGCTCGGCCTGGAGGTAGAAGCGCAGAGAGGATGGGAAGCCCCCAATGGCATCGAGGTACGGTTCATGTTTCAGACCAACCAGTCTGCTGAGCCAGTGGTTGACATCAATTCCAATACGGGCGTGTCTGAGAGACTCAATGGACATGGGAGTGGCAAGGCCACGCTCATAGAGGTATCCTTCGAGAGACTTGACTGGGGGAGAGTTAGTTCTGTGATGAGCGTAGAGGATAATGTGCAAAAGGGCTAGAGCGGACAACACTTACTAGGCATGATGCAATACGTGATATATTACTGTACCGAGCGATACTGCCGAGTTCTTCGTGATATGATGGACGCGTTGATTTCTGCCGCCATGATCGCCGCGAAATTTCTTTCGCGGTATGGACGGTGCCGCCACCCACCATATCGCCAGCAACTCCTCAAGCCTCTACAAGTGCCTTTCTAGTTATCAGATAAATTCAAGCCAACAGCTAAATACCGAACAACTTCATGAGCTCATGTTGGGACAACTTGTTCAACGATTCGTTGGACGAGTCGCCGCTGATGACCGCCTTGGCCAATGCGCGCTTCTTCTCCTGCAACTCCAAGATACCCACCTCAACACTGTCAACAATAGCAAACTCAAAGACATCAACTGGCTTTGTCTGGCCAATTCTGTAGACTCTGTCAATTGCTTGCTCCTGTATCTGAGGGTTCCACCACGGGTCAAAGATCACAACCTGTGAGGCAACTGTCAAGTTCAAACCAACGGCACCCGACTTCAAAGAACACAACAAGACTGTGGTATCAGCATCATTTCTCAACTGGTCCAATGCAGCATCCTTCTGCTTCAGGTTCAACTTACCATCATACATGACAAACTTGATACCGTGCTTAGTCAATGTTGGGCCAATCAAAACCAACAGCTCCCTGAACTGGGAAAACACGATTGTCTTTCTCTTTGGATCCTTCTTCAAGATTTCGAGAAGCTTGAGAACCTTGGCACTTTCAGACTTCTTGTTCTTCTCAATTCGGTGGGAGCATGTAGTGCACATCTTCTCATCCTCTTTGACCTTCTCGATCAAACAAACCTCACACTTGGTGTCCTTGACAGTCAACGAGCTCATGAAGCTTGTGATGTCATCCAGCTCCTGGTTGATGTCGACATTCTTGGATGGTGACTTTGATGGCGACGGACTTATCACACTGTTGTTAATATTGGCTCCTGTAGCCCTGCTCAAGTCCTCGATGTCATCCTCTTGCAAATCTGAAAGCAACTTCCAATGGCAACATACTTGGCGTAATCTTAAAAGGAAGACCAACGCAGACATGTAAAAGGTCTTGTCATTGTTCTGGGTACCCAACTTTCCTGGTGAGATGTTTGAAAAGAGATCACCACTGCCCTCTGGTGCAGAAGATCCATGTGTGGTATCGGCATTATCGAATTTGCTGG
>PPNT02000057.1:0-79691 GCA_003708285.2 Petasospora xylosilytica | reverse complement strand
GGAGCGCCTCTGTTGTTGTGGGGCCAGAGCATGAGGTTGTATGCACTGCTCCACACTGGCCTCTTATACATTTGCCTACAGCTCGCAACTTTGTTAGGCAACAGTGCAAAACTCGGTGTCCCCCATATAATTTGCATTCTGGAGAAGCTATACCGGGCTTGCCGCGGCGATCCCGCTACTGTGGGGCCAGAGCCCCAAATTGTATGTAGGGCCCTTTTTTGGACCATATCCGCCATAAGTTTCCCAAATGTGAGTATTTCGGGATGGCTTCAGTCCTATGGCTTCTTAGGAGCGCACTCTATGATGTCTGGGTGCCACTAGCACTGCTCCGTCAGTACTTCACTTGGTAGCCAAGCCGAGGTTTTTGGTGAGCTCAACGGTCATTCCCACGCCCTTAGATCAGCGTGTTCGCCACTGGTGGCGCTAAAAGATGACACACAATAAACTCCCGATCTAGGGGATTCTTTTAAATACATTGAGATGGCTGGGGCATTTGTTGTGGTGGAGTAACAAAGATGTATGTGCCAGGCGTTGTTCGTCGCCCGGAACCGCGCCGACTCCGCTGAAAAAATCCCGAGCTGGCGAATCGAACAGAGAGAGAGTCGCGGCCAGTTCGAATCCGGTGTCCGGTGTTTAGCTTTTATTATATTGACTAAAGTCTACCAGTAACCAAAGAAAGAAATCACACTTTAGAAAGAGCCCACTGCAGAAAAATGTTGCAGAAAATTAATGGCTAATTACTTCGCCCAGAGAATTGGTTGATCTGAGCTAGCTGTACTCTACATGATCAAGCTGATTCTCGAGTTGGATATTGGCTCGTGACAACCAGAAGACCACGAGCTCTTTATATATCAAACAAGTACGTCTATAATAAATTAAAATCCACCCAATACAATATGCTGTGAAAACAACAACGTAAACCAAACGACATCACCACATACTCCTCAGTTGGCACTACCACGAGCACCAGCACCAGAAGTGATCAAGTCAAACTGTTCCTTGGTCAACTCAACCTCCGGAAGAGCCTCAACACCTGCCTTCTGTGGCTTTGGCAAGAATCCAATCTTGATGAGGTATGCGACGTAGACGGCCAACTGCTTGGAGTCGATACCTCTACCAACAGAGGCATCCACACCAGTCCAGTCAGCGTCCTTCTTCAAAGAGGCACGAGCATTGGCGTCATCCAGCTCTGGGGCCTTGGAGTTAGTTGGGAGATCATCCAAAACGAAATGCAACAATGGGTAAAGAGCACTCTCCTTGGTCTGCTCAACGACAAATCTCTCAAGGGCCTTCTTCCACGTGACGTAATCAGCCTCCTTCAAATCATAACCAAACTTGTTCAAAGAGCCAATGAACTGGATGAAGTTGATACGTGGGTGTCCCGTCACCTGAACAACAGCGAGCTCCTCCTCCTTTGGTGGGTGCAGAGCAGAGGCACAGACAACTCTTGCAACGTGGTCAACTGGAACCATGTTGATTGTGTTGTTGATGTTTGGATAGACGCCCAACTCAGCACATCCCTTGAGCATACGGAGCAAGAAGTCATCAGTGTTAGAGGAACCAGTGTTGGTCTCACCAGTGACATAACCTGGTCTGATGATGGCTCCCTTCAATCCACGCTCACCAGCACGTCTGATGATGTACTCTGCAGCCCACTTGGACTGACCATAACCGGAGCCCAAACCATAAGCAGAACCCTGGAGGTCGTCAGACTCTGGAATACCATCTTTGCCCTGGGAAAGAAGCTTGTCTGAAAGCTCAACGAAGTGCTCAGTGTCCAATGCAGATGTGGAGGAGACAAAGGAGAAGAACTTTGGCTTACCAGAAGCAGCCAAGTTCAAGACATTGACAGTACCGATAACGTTGGCATCACGGAGTTTCTCGTATGGGTAGACCCAGTGGACAAGGGCACCGTTGTGGACAATGACGTCGATCTTCTCAGACAAGGCACTCCATGCATCAGCGGAGAGACCGAAGTGCTCCTTGGACAAGTCACCCAACACTGGCTCAACAGCGTCAAACTTGGAGTTGTACACACCATAAGTCTTAGCAGCCTGCAGGATTCTCTGGAGACCCTTGGCCTTGTCAGCAGCACGAACGTGGGCAAACACCTTGATGTTGGTGTCATCACGGTTCAACAAGTTGGCAACAATGAAGGAACCCAGGAAACCAGTGGCACCAGTGACAAAGACGTTGATCTCATCAGACTTGGACAACGCTGGTCTGGACTTGTAGCTTTCCTTCAGCATGTTCTCGGAAAGCTCTTGGGCATCCTTGTAGTAATCAGCAACTGGGGCAGCCTCCTCAAGCTCAGCTGGGGCAGCTTCACCAGCCTGAACTCTCTCAATCTCCTTGGCGAATGTCTTGATGGTCGGAGCCTTGAAGATAGTTCCGAGTGGGAGATCAATGACGAGCTCCTTTCTCAACTCGAAGATCATTCTGGTGGCGAGGATAGAGTGGCCACCGAGGTCGAAGAAGGAGTCCTCTGGGGAGATGGTGGATGGACGCTGTGGCAAGACGGAGAGCCAGAGATCACGAACCTTGGCCTCGGTCTCAGAGAACTGGGTGTCATCCTGGTCAGCAGCAGAGTGCTTGGCCACAGCCTCAAGCTGGGAACGAGATGGGAATGGCAATTTTGGCTTGTCAACCTTACCGTTAGGGTTCAATGGCAGCTTGTGGAATGGGACAATGATTGTTGGAATGGCGTAAGAGGCGAGTCTCTTCTTCAAGAAGGCCTTGATGTCCTTAATCAAGTGTCTGTATCCAACGAGACCAGCAACAACGTGGTCCTCCTTATCCTCCAGCTCGTCGATTGGAGACTTGAAGTTCTCAAGGTCAGCAACATCAGACTTTGGGACAATGTATGAGATCAGTGTTGGCTCGTTGTTGTGGTCCTTGCGGACAAGAGTGATGTTCTCACGAACAAGAGGATGCTGAGAGATGTTTGTGTCAATCTCACCAAGCTCGATACGGAAACCACGGATCTTGACCTGGTCATCAGCTCTTCCACAACACTCAGTGTTTCCGTCAGGCAAGTAACGACCCAAGTCGCCGGTTCTGTACAGTCTGTCTCTTGGTCCCTTCCAGAACTGTCTCCATGGCTCGCCTTGGTCCAGCTTCTTGTCGAGCTCAACCCACTGCTGGTTGTCAGTGTACCAATTCTCAACGAACTTCTCCTTGTTCAAGTCTGGAAGCCCACGGTATCCCTCGGACAGACCAGCGGCACGGACGTAGATCTCACCAACCTCACCCACACCACACGTCTGGGATCTGTCGTTTCTGTTGACAACAAGCAGCTGGACGTTCAGCATACCAGTACCAGCAGGCATGATGTCCTTCTGTGACTCGAGGAAGGTTGGGTCCTTGGATCTGGCAGCAACCTCGAAGTAGGAGACGGCTCTCTGTGTCTCTGTGGTTCCGTACATGTTGACGATGTTGACGTTCTTGGCGAGGGTCTGCAATCTGAGACAGTCTCTCTTGGTGAGGATATCACCCACGAAGAAGGCGTGATGCAATGCTGGGAATTCGGCAGTGGCCTGTGCTGAAAGCAACTGACCCATGGCTGGAGTCAAGTGTGTAACAGTGGCGCCGTACTTGGCCATCCACTCGGCAAGCTTTCCTGGAGTTCCAATGTCATCGGCTGTTGGGACGAGCAACTGAGCACCAAGGAAGATTGGTGTGAACATGTCTCTCTGGATTGGGTCGTGTGCAATACCCGAGAGCATTGTGAATCTGTCCTTCTCGCTCAAACTGAAGGTCTTGGCCATCCAGTCAAAGTAGTATGCAAGAGAGAAGTGTCTTCCAAGAACACCCTTTGGCAAACCCTCAGAACCAGATGTGAAGGAGAGAGTTGGGTTGGAGTCTGGGCCAACCTGGACGCCAGTTGGAGTGGTAGCAACGCCCTCGAAGACATCAGTGCCGTTAGCAACACCACCGAGGATAGAGCCATCGTCCTGAATCTCAATGCTTGGAACACGGGCACAAACCTCAAGTTCATCCTGTATGTAGTTCTCAACGAGATTGTCCAAAGTACCGGCCTTCTTGATGACAATCAAACCTCTTGGCTTGGCCACTTGTAAGTAGATGTTTTGACGAGCTGGCGGGTATGCCGGGTCAATGACGGAGAATGTAGCACCGGCCTTCAAGACACCGAGAACGGAGACGAGCAAATCAACACATCTCGAGGAGTAGATCATCACCACATCACCTCTCTGGATGCCGTTCTGGACGAGATAGTTACCCACGATGTTGGAGGTTTCGTTGATCTGCTTGTATGTGAACTCTCTTGGCTTCTTCTCTGGAGTGAGGAACGAAGGAGTCTCGATGGCAAGAATACGTTCTGGGAACTTGGCGGCATTCTCCTGGAAGATGTCATGGATGGCACCTCTGTATCCTGACCAGTCAAGGTTCGAGGTTGGATCTGGCAACACGGCCTGCTGAGACTTGGTGATGAGTGAGACCTTAGTGATCTCTGCCGATGGGTTCTCAATCACAGCGTTGAAGAACTGGATGAACTGCTCACCAAGAATTGTGATACGCTCCTGCTTGTACAAAAGGGCGTTGTAGTAGACGTCAAATGTGGAGCCGTTGACGAAGATGGAGATGTCCCTAACGGAGCCGTACTCAGACAGAAGCTGGTGGTTGTTACCATACTGGAAACTGAGTCTGAAGAGATGTGGCTTAGACTCGAGCTTGTTGTGCTGCTGAATGGCGGTGGAGAGCTCATCGTAGTCAATAGCCCTGCTCACGTTGGAATTGTAGAGCTCAGTGACCTGTGTGAGGAGCTCGAGGAAGGTGAGCTTAGGGTTGATAACGAATCTGATGACGAACTCCTGGCCGTTTGGCGAGTCTGTGGAGATCACAATGTCATCATCACCGGTGAGTCTGTAGATGAGAGTACCGAAGACTGCGAGCCCGACGGTGAACTCAGAGGCGCCGTTGACCTGGGCAGCGAGCTCAGCGCATGATGGAACGGAGAAGCTCGAGGTCGCCTCGATGACTTTGTTGTTGGCTGGACGAATGAAGTCGTGGGGCAGCACCGAAAGAGTCGGACTGCTGAGGACGTCGACCCAGTGTTGAAGGTCCGACATTTGTGCTTTGAGTGTTTGTTCTTGTTCTTTCAGCGTTCTTTTGGCTGTGGAGAAAGTTCTTCTGGAATTGTTCGCTCTTTTGTATCATCGGCTTCCCCGAGCCCCCGACACCGGGCCGGCATCGCGATGAGCACAGACGTGACTCAGAAAACTCCCGGATTTCGCATAGTCACGTGCAATGGGCCCTCGGAGTTTGTGAAAAATTTCCAACACCCGTACACCACCTCAGCTTTTTGGAAAGGGCCACGCTCCTCATGTGTCAACTGGGCGGAACTCTGTGTCTCGGTCTCGATTTGTCACCACCGGGCGGGCCTAGTCCAGTGGCGGAAAATGGGGGAGGACAGTGTAGCAATTAGAGTTTCTCCACAGGCTGATTACACGTCTCTGAAACATCGCCTGGCCTGACTCTTGACACATTTATGCCTCTGAACGACGGTGCTCCGAAGCCAAATCGCGAGCGTGGAAGCGATTTCCGGTTGTTGGGGCGGCCGCTTCGGCTCTGTGGAAGCAGCTGTAGTGGATCAATTGGAGTGCAAGTTGTATGATATGATAGGCTGTATTCCTAATAGACACACCAGAGTTTCCAATAGTCAAAATTCAGCAGGTAACACGCCCTCGCTCGCCCATGGAAGCGCACCGGAAGTGACCCCGGAAGTCGCCCGGAAGGCCTTTTCCCACAGCTGCTGTCACGCCGGCTGTCCTTCTCCCGGAGCCCACGCCATCAGCATATAAAGTTGTGTTGCTGCTCATCCTGCCCGACACCTCGCCAATTCCCACAGCCCCACACCCACCGAAGCACACAATGTCTGTTGAACAGCGCGCCATCAGCACCATCAAGCTCCTCTCCGTCGACCAGGTCGCTAAGGCCAACTCTGGCCACCCAGGTGCTCCTCTCGGCCTCGCCACCGTTGCCCACTTGATCTGGAAGCAGATGAAGTTCACCCCGGCCAAGCCAGACTGGATCAACAGAGACAGATTCGTGCTCTCCAACGGTCACTCCGTCGCTCTTCTCTACTCCCTTCTCCACCTCTTTGGTTACCCATTGACCCTCGACGACCTCAAGAACTTCAGACAGTTGGGCTCCAAGACACCTGGCCACCCAGAGGCTGAGACCCCAGGCATCGACGTCACCACCGGCCCACTCGGCCAGGGTATCTGTAACGCTGTTGGTCTTGCCATTGCCCAGAAGCAGTTCGCCGCCAGATACAACAAGCCAAACTTCACCTTGTCCGACAACTACACCTACTGTATCCTCGGTGATGGTTGTTTGCAGGAGGGTGTCTCCTCCGAGGCTTGCTCCCTCGCCGGCCACTTGGAGTTGGACAACTTGATTGCCTTCTACGACGACAACCACATCACCATTGACGGTAACACCAACGTCTCCTTCACCGAGGACGTCAACAAGAGATTTGAGGCCTACGGCTGGAACGTGTTGCACGTCCAGGACGGTAACGAGGACATTGACGCCATCCTTGCCGCTCTCGCCGCCGCTAAGAAGTCCAACAAGCCAACTTTGATCAGACTCACCACCATCATCGGTTACGGTTCCTTGCAGCAGGGTACCCACTCCGTTCACGGTGCTCCATTGAAGGCTGACGACATCAAGCAGCTCAAGGAGAAGCTTGGCTTCAACCCAGAGGAGACCTTTGCCGTCCCACAGGAGGTTTACGACTACTACCAGAAGGAGACCATCCAGCCAGGTGCCAAGGCCGAGGAGGAGTGGTCCGCTCTCTTTGCCGCTTACGCTAAGGAGTACCCAACCGAGGCTGCTGAGATTGAGAGACGTCTCAAGGGCGAGCTCCCATCCAACTTTGAGTCCCTCTTGCCAACCTACACCAAGGAGGACAAGCCACTCGCCACCAGAAAGTTGTCCGAGATGCTCCTCGACAACATCTTTGACGCTGTTCCAGAGCTCATGGGTGGTTCTGCCGACTTGACTGGCTCCAACTTGACCAGATCCAAGGAGGCTGTTGACTTCCAGCCAGACGACGCCCCAGCCGCTGGTACTTATGCTGGTCGTTACATCAGATACGGTGTCCGTGAACACGGTATGGGTGCCATCATGAACGGTATTTCCGCCTACGGTGCCAACTTCAAGGCCTACGGTGGTACTTTCCTCAACTTTGTTTCCTACGCCGCTGGTGCTGTCAGACTCTCTGCCCTCTCTGGCCACCCAGTCATCTGGGTCGCCACCCACGACTCCATTGGTCTTGGTGAGGATGGTCCAACCCACCAGCCTATCGAGACCTTGGCTCACTTCCGTGCCTTGCCAAACTTGAGTGTCTGGAGACCAGCCGACGGTAACGAGGTTTCCGCCGCATACAAGGTTGCCCTTGAGCAGAAGCACACTCCATCCATCATTGCTCTTTCCAGACAGAACCTCCCACAGCTCGCTGGCTCTTCTGTCGAGAAGGCCGCCAAGGGTGGTTACGTGATCCAGGAGGCCAAGGATGCCCAGATCACCATTGTTGCCACTGGTTCCGAGGTTGAGATTGCCCTTGCCGGTGCTGAGACTCTTGCCTCCAAGGGTGTCTCTGCCCGTGTCGTGTCTCTCCCAGACTTCCACACCTTTGACCAGCAGCCACAGGACTACAGACTCTCCGTCTTCCCAGATGGCATCCCAGTGATGTCCGTCGAGGTGTTGTCCACCTCCGGCTGGGCCAAGTACTCCCACGAGCAGTTCGGTATCGACAGATTCGGTGCCTCCGGTAAGGCTTCTGACATCTACAAGTTCTTCGAGTTCACCGCTGAGGGTGTTGCCTCCAGAGCTCTCAAGACTGTCGAGTTCTACAAGGGCGCAAAGGTTACTTCTCCGTTGAACAAGGCCTTCTACTCCATCCACTAAAGGGTGCGCTCACCGCCAACGAAATAGTATAAAGGGGGTGTATGTGTTGATCAATTCAAGATGTTTTATGACTGTTAGAAGTTACTCAGTAGTGTCATTCCAACCTTTTCGCAAAATAGGGGCTGACGTACTCTGGAAGTTGTAGACGAGCAACGTCGCCTTCGCGATCTTGCTTCCAGTTTCTCGGCTTGTTGCAAAGAAGATCCAACACGGGGAATTAAGCTCTCCTTCCTCTTAACCACCAATCACACCACACCAAATGCCCGAGAAGAAACTATCCGTCGCATTCGTCTGTCTGGGCAACATCTGTCGCTCCCCGATGGCCGAAGCCGTCTTCAAACACACCGTGAGCCAACGCGGGCTCTCCTCCCACTTTGACCGCATCGACTCCTTTGGCACCTCAGGCTTCCACATTGGCGAGACGCCAGACTCCAGATCAGCCTCCACGTGTCGCAAGCACGGTGTGCCCGTGGATCACCACGCACAGAGACTCACCCCGGCGCACTTTGCCCAGTTTGACTTCCTCATCGGCATGGACGACGCAAACGTGTACAACATGGAGCGCATCAGGCCAGAGGGCGCAAGGGCAAAAGTGTGTATGTTTGGCGAGTACAACACGGATAACAAGTTCAAGAGCATCGTGGATGACCCGTACTATGGTGGTGTTGATGGGTTCGAGTATAACTTTGAACAGATCACATACTTTTCAGAACAGTTCTTGAAGAAGGAGTTGGGAGTCTGACCACCCATTTCTTTTATATAACGAGATACACGAAGAGCAGAAAGGAATATAGATCAGTAGATTTGCAAATAGTTCAATTGAAGTCACCCTTAGCGGGTTTAAATACAATGCGAAAGCCAATCTTGGCTCAGAAGGAGGTGACGAGCTCCACGGAATCTGGGTTGAAGTCGTCCTTACGGCGAGGCAACCAGACACCCTCGTTGTCAAAGTACTTCCATGCGACTCTCTTCTCAGGGCTCGTCAGCTGGCCAGCCACCAGAGCTGGAGGCTGGATCTCCTCAGACTTGGTGTACCACTTCTGCGAGATCTTGTCGAACTGCCACCCCTTTTTCACGAGCTCGCGGGCACTGAGCACCTGGATGTACGTTCCCTGGTTGTAGTAGAAGTTGAAGAACAAGGTGCTGATGTCGAGCTTGGCCACGATGGAGGAGTAGGCGAGCTCTGGGAGCGGGTCCTGTGGGTAGTGGATCGAGCTTGGGTGTGGGTTCTTTGGCTGGTACGAGTGTGGCTTGTCCGAGTCGAGCGAGTCCGGGCAGTTCAGGAGCGATGTCTCCAACACCTTCGAAATCTGCTCGAAGGGCTCTGGCTTTGCGAGACGGTCAGCAATGGCCTTGTAGCTTGGGAAGAGGTCCTCGATGGAGTCCAGTGTCGGCTCTCTGCGTGGCACAGCGCTGGAGACGTGCAGAGGCAACAAGGCAGCCTGGACAGTGGCGGTGGAGGCCATGGCGGGTGCGGGCGACGGAGACTGTTGCTGCTGCTGTTGTTGTGCTGGCTGGTGGGCAGGAGTTGTTGTTGCTGTTGTAGCTGGTGCTGTTGCTGGTGCTGCTGTTGAAGTTGATTGTGCCAGCGTTGCGGAGAGGCTCTTTGGCGTGTTGGCGGCCGAAGTCGAGTTGGCGATCGCGGCACTCGCGACAGACGCGTACTTGAGCTCCGTCTTGGGCACCACAGCTGGCCGCAAATTGGTGGAAACAGGCGTCATGGCAATGGGCGTTGCACTGCCGCTGAGACTGAGTGCTGGCGGTGCCGGCTTGGACGGCGTGGCGAAGTTGTTGTGGTTGTTGTGGCTGTTGTGGTTGTGCGCTGGGACCGGCGTAGGCTGTGCCGGAACAGCTGGGACAGCTGGTGGAGGAGAAGGTATGCTCTGTGTGGCGAGACTGGCCAGCGACCCCTTCTCTGGTTCACCACGCTCATCGTCATCATCTCTCACACTTGGGAACTCACCAACAGTGCCGAACTGCTCCTCAATCTCATCCAATCCAAGATCGTCGTAGAGCTCTTCGTCCTCAGCAAAGTCTGCGTCCTCGTTGGACTCCACGTAGTAGTTGATGTCCTCACGGAGCTCGTTGACCTGCTCACAATCAAGAGCGTCATTCTCAAGCAGTCGGAGTATCTGCTCAAGCTTCTCCTGGTGCCAGTGGTTTCTCTCAATCTTCTCCTGAAGTTCATCAACCTCAGATTGCTTGCTGCTGTCGAGTTTTCTTCCCTTCTTTCCAGAACTCTGCACCTGGTCAACAAGCGCCTCATGCTTCTCGTTCTGTCTGTCAAGCTCATCAATCATAGCCTGCAAGAACTCCGATGTCTCGTTCTTCTCCTTCTGCTTTGGATCCAATCGGTCCTGGTTGAGACCTTCTTTCGAGAACGCCTTCGTCTTCATGTTTCTCTCAACCTCCTTGAATCTCTCCATAGCATTCTCAATGAGTCGTCTGTTCTCCAACAATGGCTTCTTGTCCTTGACGTCGTTTCCGCTCGCCCAGTTCTTGATCTGGTCTCTGTGCCTTTGAAGCTTCTTGATCTCTTTCTTCAAGTCGCCTTCAATCTTCTCCTTCTGCGGCTGGGATTCACACATCTGGAGCTTGTCGTACAACTGGTCAAACACATCAAGACCTTCCTTCACCTTCTTGAAGATCTTGTCGATCTCCTGCTGGAGCTTTCTCGCCGACATGGTGGATACCGCCCTGTGTTATGTCTTGTCGTTGGCAAATGACGTAGCCCGCTTGTTTGTGTACCTTACTGAACTCCTCGTGCGGGTTGTGGGGAATCGTGAGCGCAATTGGTAGTAGCTGCTCGTGTGGAATCCCTGTGGAAGTGTCCTGGTGGCTCCTGATGTTGGGCTCGTCAGAAGAGGTTTACCGCCAGAGATGTTTACAAGGGTACCACACAGAGAAGCTCGGCTTGATGTTTTAGACGCTCGACATGACGGAAAAATCTTGAGTTCCGGTCTGGAGTCACGTGTGTAGCGAGTTCCGACCTGGTTAGTGCACGCTTTCTGGTTGGGGCCGCAGCCCAGCGGATCGGCTCGCAAGGCTGTACACACTTGGACAAACAACAAACAACAAAACAGCTCTTCGGATAGAGGGCCAAAAGCAGCGTCAATCACACAGAGCAGAGAGTTACAATATGGTGTTTGAGTTCTCCACCAAGCCACGCACACTCCTCGACATCCCAACGGACTCGAAGCAATTCGTTCTCGATGCAGATGCGCTTGTCACTGGGGTCGAATCATCATGGAAGAAGTACAAGACATACTCCTACAAGCTTGAAGACGGATCCAAGGAGTCGGTGACGACATACAGCACACACCACAACTCCGAGTTTTGGCTCTCGAGAGTCTCACACCACAGCGGCAAGAAGTTCAGCTACGACAAGATGATCAAGTACTTGCTCGGTGCGGAGAAGAAGGGCGACGAGTATGTTGTTGAGGACGTCTACAAGCACACCGAGTTCGAGACGGAGTATATCCACGTGCTGAGCAAATGGGACAAAGTTCCTCTTGATTCCTACTCTGAGTACTCCGCAGTCGAGGACAAGACGCACCTCCAGAGATGGGTGAGCATCCGTGCCGAGTACGAGCTGGGTGCACCACTCACGACGCGTGAGTTCAACGAGTTCATGATGATCGTGGAGCCAGGCCACGTCAACGATTGTGCCTATGTGATCCAGCTCGTGAGCAACAGAACCACAACCACGGGCCACGTGAAGGGCGTGTACTGCTCCATTGAGCGCATCAGAAAAGTGAACGAGGACGAAATCGAGTGGATCATGTGTACGTGCAGCGACAGTGGTGGAAACGTCCCAAAGTGGTTGCAGAACTCGATGATTTCCAAGAGCGTTGCTGCTGATGTTCCAAGCTTCTTGAACTGGGTCTCGAAGCAGTCGTAGGAGAGGGTCGATAGAATACACAGGCATAGAGGGATTTATGTGTCGTTGTAGTTAATGACCTGGGGTAGCTCGGAGAAACGGCGAGCCAACAGGGCCATCATAACGCCCCAGGAGCCCAGGAGGAGAGTGGTTCCTACAAGCATGCATATACCCCTCCGCTGGGCTAGATCTGTGCAAGTCTGAAGATCTGTGCCACCCAACAAGTTGTGACATAAGGCCCTTGGTGGGTTGTAGAGGGGGTGCCCCACAGCCCCACACTCGTAGAAAGGAGGGAGATGCATTTTTACGGGGACCGGTTGGCAGAGGCGGACACCTGATTGCCTGATGGTCTAACTAATGTTTAGAGCCAAAAGGCTGAAAGAGCGATTGGCGCTGCTGCAGTGCTTCATTTGTTGGGGTAAATCCGGGGTTCGCTAGTAACCTCCGCACGGGGGTTGGAGAGCACCAAGAAAGCCCCTAGAGAGTGGGTAAAGAGAAGGAGAAGCCTCTAGAAAAAAGAAAACAGACACCACCACAAACAACACTGTCTCACTAGCTGAAAACACTGGAAAACTGTCGAACTCCGTGCTCTCCGGAGAGCCTCCACGTCTGGCCCCGCAGCAGGCACAATGGCCCCCGCACTTCCCCAGGCAGCTGCAAACTCTGGCCCCACCAGACGAAGCTTATTGGCCAGCAACTACCGGAGTTTCGCCTCTGTGGCTTACGTAACACTGTCACATTGAGGAGACCACGTAAATCTCTCATCCTGGCCTGGTGGCTCCACACAAGGGTGTACGGAGCTTTTTGTGGGTCCGGTCATCACTCCGAGCGGAGGCTCCTCCTGGTATAAAAGGCGGTGTTGATCCCTCTGGCCAATGCTCGCTTCTCTTCCCTCACCAGCTTCTCCAGGAGACCCAATTGACAATTGATAATGCTCAGAACAGTCAACAGATTGGCCACCAAGCCACAGTTCATCAGAGGCCTCGCCACTGCCCCAGCCATCCCAGAGACCCAGAAGGCCGTCATCTTCTACAAGAACAACGGCCCACTCGAGTACAAGGACATCCCAGTTCCTAAGCCAAAGCCTAACGAGATCTTGATCAACGTCAAGTACTCCGGTGTCTGCCACACTGACTTGCACGCCTGGAAGGGAGACTGGCCTCTCGCCACCAAGCTCCCACTCGTCGGAGGCCACGAGGGTGCCGGTGTCGTTGTTGCCAAGGGTGACGAGGTTAAGAACTTTGAGATTGGTGACTATGCCGGTATCAAGTGGTTGAACGGTTCTTGTATGTCTTGTGAGTACTGTGAGAACTCGTTTGAGCCAAACTGCCCACACGCTGACTTGTCCGGTTACACCCACGACGGTTCCTTCCAGCAGTACGCCACTGCCGACGCTGTCCAGGCTGCGAAGATCCCACAGGGCACTGACTTGGCTGGTGTTGCTCCAATCCTCTGTGCTGGTATCACAGTGTACAAGGCCTTGAAGACTGCCGAGTTGAGAGCTGGCCAGTGGGTCGCCATCTCCGGTGCTGGTGGTGGTCTTGGTTCCCTTGCCGTCCAGTACGCTAAGGCCATGGGCTACAGAGTCATTGGTATCGATGCTGGTGAGAAGGAAGGTCTTGCCAGGGAACTCGGTGCTGAGGCATTTGTTGACTTCAAGACCTCGCCAGACCTCGTGGAGGAGATCATCGAGAAGACTAAGGGTGGTCCACACGGTGTCATCAACGTCTCTGTCTCCGACGCTGCCATCTCCCAGTCCACCAAGTTTGTCAGATCCTGTGGTAAGGTTGTTCTTGTCGGTTTGCCACCATCTGCCGTCTGCCACTCTGACGTGTTCAACCACGTTATCAAGTCCATCCAGATCAGAGGCTCCTACGTCGGTAACAGAGCTGACTCCAGAGAGGCCATTGAGTTCTTCACCAGAGGCGCCGTCAAGTCTCCAATCAAGGTTGTTGGCTTGTCTGAGTTGCCAGAGGTTTACGAGCTGATGGAGGCTGGTAAGATCTTGGGTCGTTACGTTGTTGACACCTCCAAGTGATCTGGCTGCTGCTCGCTATGAGAGCTCGTGCTGCGCTTGATGCGCTCATGCTGCCTCCGAAGATCATCTCTATGCCCAAGGTCCTGGTTTGACGTTGCGGCTTTATTTATATTCGATTTATCTACGAATGAATGAGTGATATTTATGAGTCTTTTGCTTCATGCGTAGAATTGAAAGTAATTTGTGGGCGTGTTGGTGCATAGGCGGCTATCTTGCGCCATCGTGTCACTAGGAGCAAGGCTGATTCACACCGGCGAGCGCCGCCCTCCGCCGTCCCTACGAAACGAGATTGAAGTACCATAAAGTCGTGATTCTATTAATAAGTAGAACTCTTATATCCAAGAGAACATTGTAAGTTACGGCTGCAGCGAGGCAGAATCAACAGAACAATCCCAAGAGAGACAAAAAAAGATGTGAAAGCGAGTGGAGCCGACATCAAATCAACAGCATTGATAGAAAAGAAGAAAACCAAGACAACAACATAGGAGGACCTCATATCACGGACCCAGTATTGTAACATTATAACGGAAAGTGAGAGTTCAAGTAGAGCACAAAAAAAGTAGCAGAAGAGCAAGCTCAACGAGAAGAGACACCACAAACATGACTCCATCCAGAAGAAAAACAAGAAACCAAACAAGAGCAGTTCATCAAAAAGGCGTTTCACATATCAAACTTGAGCCAGTCCAAGTCATTAGTCATTCCCACATCCCCATCCATATCCTCAGCGGGGATGTTCAGCATATTCGGATTCACAAACGATCCACCAGTGCCGCCATTCGTAATCGATGAGGCAAGGATGTTACCCACGCTATCCTGACGACGCTGATACATCTGTGGGATACGCTTCTGGTTAAAGCTGTTCGTGAGGTTCGTGGAGCTGAGGTTCATCGGCAGAGACCCATTGGCTGCGAGCTGTGAGCTGACCGAAGGCGACACGGGCGACGGCATCGTGATTGGCGATGGGGTGTTGGTCGTTGTGAAGGCCGATGGGGACTGTGCAAACTGATACTCGTATGGTGAGGCTGCTGAGGTCTTGCGTGATGAGATTGAGGATGGTTTGCGTGATGTTGGAATCGAAGACGATGGCTTTGGAAGAATCGGAACGTTCTTGAACAGGCGGTTGCCGTTGGCTGTGTTGTTGGAAGAGTTGGCAGGCGTCGACACCGTTGAGGATGGAGAGTTCGATGATGAGGAAGGAGTGATGTTGTAGAGACCCATGTTCTTCTCCAGCGAGTTGATGACCTTTGGGTCCTTGGATTGCGTTGCAACACTCTGAGAGTTACGTCTCGAGTTTCTCTTCTTGATGACATCGGTCTTAAGCGACAGTGGTCTCATAGTACCGTGGAGCTTCTGGAACAGACCACAGGCATTGCAAAGAGTATTACCATTGACATCACGTCTCCAAAGAGGTGTCTTCTGGGTATGACAGTTGAAACATTCCGTGTTTGGACTGCTGGAAGGAGCCTTCTTCTTGGACAACGACGAGGCAGACGTGGAGAGAGAAGCAGTAGACGACGTTCTCGATATTGGCTGTCTGTTGATGAGCTGAGGTTGCGTCGGAAGCGACTGTCCCATGTGCTGGAGTTCAGGTCTTGTGGACTGGGCGTGATATGATTGGTGTGGCAGATTCTGTGGACGGCTGTGGAAGCTCTCGAGCTGCTGTTGCAACAGTTGTTGAGGCTGGATATGCTGAGGCTGGCTTTGACCTTGGAACGAGTTGCTTCTTGGAATGCTCGTGCCCACAGTCTGATTCTGGTGATGCTGTTGAAGAATCTGCTGCGGCTGAACGGAGATGGTGGCAGACTTCTGGCCAAATTGCTTGAATGGCAACGTGTCGAGCTTGATGGTCTTGTCGTTCATGCTGAAGCTCAAGTTGTCCTTCTCCACGTTCAGATCCCAGCTCATAGGAATCTCACCATTAGTCTGGTCCTTGTTCTTGTTCTGTGCGAAAGAAGAGTTGAGTCCCTTTGTGAGGTTGGACTGTTTTGTCTGGTGTGGGGCAGCCGTCGAGGTGGAAGTGGTTGAAGTGGCAGCGGATAACACTGTGTCGGCGGAGCCAACGCTGATTTTGTTCGACTCGACACTAGCTGGGCTCAGTGAGTCAAGACTCAGGTTCCCATCTTGAATGTGAAGCTTTCTGGTCCGGGACTGCTGGACGTTCTTGCAACTCTCACGCTGAGTTCTGTTCTCGATACGTGGCTGGAGCGCCAACAGCTTCTTCGCTGCGGCGTAAATGTCCCAGATGGATGGGGTAGTCTCCATTGGCGGAATAGTTCAGCTGGTGTGTATCAGTCCTCGCTGGTGGTGGTCAAAGGAGTCGTTCAAGTTGTGGATGGCGCGCCCGTTCCGGTGGAGTGGTGGTTCTGAAGCTGTTTATGGACTGGAAGCGGGGCCCTCTGGAAGTTCAACGGGGCAAACAGGCTGGAGATGGAAGATGGTGGGCAGAAGAGCACACTCGTAGCGGGTGGGGAGACGGAAGATGGAGAGTTGGAGGTGTGGAAGAGGATGGAGCTTGGTGGGCTGCTTCTGTTCTTTTCTCCCTCTCCCAAAAATCCAGAGTTGACTCTACAGAAAAACTGCGTAAAAACATGGTACGGGACACACTGACGACGCTTTGCGCAGCTATTTCCGCAATTGTCGGCCGCTTTCGGAATTTGCGAAAATTATTGTCGCGAAACTACAAAAAGTGGCGCAAAGTGGCGCACAATGGCGAAAATTGTTAGCACAACCTGCATCTTTGGAACAATCTCCTCCGGCCGGGCAAGGACGATCGGCCGGCTGGTGCTTGACACAAAGTGCGGGCCTGAGAAAGCGTTGGCAAGCAGTATCAGGCTTCAGTGGCGGAGTCGCTTCTGGGCAGATCTGGCTGCGCTTCCCCAGCCAATAAGGCGGACTCTCTCTGCTGATTTGAAAGTTCTGAGGCTCTTTCTTGCTGTGGTTTCAAGGCACACCGAGCTCCTCATAGCACCCCACCTTTGCGGGAGTTACCTGGGTCACCGGTAAAACTGAAAATCTCGTAAGCCTGGTGCATAAACTGTTTCGCCAAAATCACAAAGTGATCGCTGGACCCTCGCAAAAATAGCGTCAGAGGGAGCTGGCTCTATACGAAAAGCGAAAAGTAGCGAAAAGTGGCGAAATGGTGCAGAAGTTGCGGTGGCCGCTCCACGGTCCGGCCACAACTTTGCGACAATTTCCGGGACCGTTCACACAACTTGGCATGTTCCCGGGGGGTTTGAAGGTTTGAAGGTTTGAACAGCTCCGGCTCGCCTCAACATCGCTTGACAAGGATGAGAGTTGAGCAATCACGAGACAAGGGGAAGTTGTGGAGCATCAAAGGGGATGTTCTAGATTGAGCTCGATCCGGAAAACCTTACAAGCTCACGACTACTACGTAGACCAGTTAAACAAAAGTACGTTCTCATATGGGTCAAACTGAACAAAGTGTCACATCGGCATGTAGCAAAGCTCATCAACCATGCCGATAGGTATACCATCGTACAAATCAGAAATCAAACCAAATCAAATCAAAGTCAGAATAGAAAAAGCCATATAAGTGTTAAAACATCATCTCTCTCATCAAGGACATCAGGAAATCGTAAACTGAAACACCAACAACAGTAAATCCTCACGTCAGAAAGAAGACGTCTCCATTAAAAAAAAAAGCTTCCACACAAGGGTATTTCTTCACCAAAGTTATTGTCCAGGTCATAATTTCTTGTTAGGTTTCAAGAGCTCAAACGAACACAACAAGTTGTGATCGACACTCAAGACAGCACCCCAATTGTTGAACTCACCACAGTAGTTTGGTGCACTGAACACGGTGCACAACTTCTTCTTTGCAAAGAATTCGTAACCATCTTCAACAACCATATGTCCTCTGATAATCAAATCGAACTTGAACTTCTTGTTGAAGTTCTCAACAACCTTCTTACCAAAGCAGTATGACACACCACGATCGTTCTCTGACCACTCAGTCACCGAAGTGTCTGGATCAGACCAGAGCAAGTCAGCGAGCAATCCCTCCTCAGGGATATCAGTAGGTCTGTGGATCTGTTCAATCTGCTCCATCGACTGCAAGTTCGGAGACAATCCACCATGGATACAGAAGATCTTGTCCGAGATGATGGCTGCGATCGGCAACGTGTTGAACACGTCGACAAATGTCTTCCAGCACTTCAAGTTCAATCGTCTCTTGCACTCGTCGTAGAATCCGTAAATCTTGGTGATGTTGGCAGACTCGTGGTTTCCTCTGAGCATGAAGAAGTTCTCTGGGTACTTGATCTTGAAGCAGAAGAGCAACAAGATGGTCTCCAAGGACTGCTTTCCACGATCAACGTAATCTCCGAGGAACAAGTAGTTGGAATGCGGTGGCAAACCACTCAACTTGAGGATTCTCAACAAATCACTGAACTGTCCATGGATATCACCAACGATCTTAACTGGTGCACTCAAACGGAGCAAACTTGGTTGTTCCAAGAACACCTCACGAACTCTTGAACAGATATGAGCAATCTCACGAGGAGACACCGGGAAGTCCTCAGACTTTGGAGAGCATCTGCCGTGAAGGATTGGTGAGGAGGAGTTCGAGTTCGCTCCCATGTCCAAGAGTCTCTCAATGATGGAATCGACGTCAAGGCCTCTCTTCTTGTGTGGCGTCTTCTTCACGCTCTCCTCCATGATAGGCGGCAAGCTCGCCACTGGCGGCGAGATTGACAGAGAACTGGACGAGGAGCCAACAGTGAAGACATCACTGAAGGAGCTGGAGATCTCATCGAGGGTCTTGTCCGTGGCGGTTGAGTTGGACGTGTTGGTGGTGGCCAGTGCTGGGCGAACTGGGATGGCGGGTGAGCCTGGGAAGCCTGTGGCGGCAACGGAACCGGCGGCGGCGAATAGTGGGGCATCCTTCTTTGTGTTGGAAATCTTGAGGGCATGTGCCATCTGAAGAGAGATGTCCAAATCGAACGGATCGGCTTGAGCCGCTGGAGTGTCTGGCTCTTCGGGACTGCCTGGATCGTAGTATGTGAAGTTTCTTGTGTGGCCGCTTAGCTGTGGAGCAATCTTCTTCTGCAGCTTGGCCTTGCTGTGTTGTATCTTTCTCGCGCTACTCGAGCTGCGCTGTGTTGTATGGGACTGATAGGAAGATAACTTCCTATCGTCTGGTTCCGGCTCGTCGCTGGAGACGCTCAAGCCTTGCTGAGCAGAGTGGGTATTCGGGCTGGCATTTTTAGACGGGCTGTTTCCCATAACTTGGCTGTGTGTGATATGTGAGACTTTGAGAAGGCTTTGAAGCGCTTGAGGGCAGAAGAGACGGGGAAGAAGGGGCGGAGAGTGGTGCTGGAAGCGTGGAGTCAAAAGGGGGTGTTCAGGAGTTTGGTTGGAGTTCAAATTTGTTTTCAATTTTTTGGGAGGCGACAAACGAATGGAAACACGTTTCGCGGGAATGCGGAGACTGAGATGGAGCGCGACGGGCCCCTATCCTTGTCTGAACGGTTCTAGGCTCCCGAATTTCGGGTGTACAATTTCCAGAAGTTTGTTGGATCTAATTGGATGGCATTCCGGTGCTTGGATCTGAAGTTTGGTGCTTCCAATGGCTGGCACAGACCCCAGAAAGTCCAGCGATCGCACATCCCAACAGAACGGTGCCAAGCGCCGTATTCGGCCGAATGACAAATCAGATTCCGGAATTCGGTTTTGGCGGTGAGAACCGGGGGTGTTTGTAGCGCTGGCCGAAATTCGTTTTTCTCACCACAGAGAGGAAGAAGGCTCTTCACCGCCACACTCTGGTGAACTTCCAACTGGGCGCTTCACTTCAGCAGACCAGGGCACACCACCAAACTACAGAAGCACACACAATGTCCCTCGCAGAGTTTGATGAGATTGACTTCTCGCATTCCGCCACACGCCTTGACAGACCATCGGCCTATCTTCTCAAGAAGGCCCGCCGCAGAGGAGAAGCCGGACTCGAGAGCATCAGAGCCTCCTACAAGAGCGCCACGGTGTATGTTGGTAACTTGTCCTTCTACACTACTGAGGAGCAGATCTACGAGTTGTTCAGCAAGGCTGGTTTGATCAAGAAGACCATCATGGGATTGGACCGCTTCAACTATACGCCGTGCGGATTCTGCTTCGTCATCTACTACACCACCGAAGACGCCATCAACGCTGTCAAGTACTTGAACGGGACCAAGCTCGAAGACAGAATTATCGAGATTGACTTGGACCCAGGTTTTGAGGAGGGAAGACAGTTCGGCAGGGGCCAGAGTGGTGGTCAGGTTAGAGACGAGATGAGATTCGAGTATGACTCTGCTAGAGGTGGTTATGGAAGAGCCATGCACGAGAGTGCTGAGGGCCCAATGGGCATGATGGACAGAAGTATGAATAACGCCAGATTTGGTGCAAGAAGAACTCAGACAGACTCTTGGAGACCAAACATGCCAGATGAGGAGGAAGAGGAGGAACAGAACCAGGGCCAGGATGTTGAGATCAAGGATGATTCCAAGATGATTGAGGGCCCTGACTCCACTGCTGCTACTGATGACGTTATGAAGGATGTCACTACTACTACTGCTGATGCTACCGCTGACCAGATGCAGATTGATGAGACGACTGAGGAGGCGGTGAAGGAGTAGAGCACTGCTTGAGTTTGACGATGTGAGCAACTTCCCTCATGGCCTTTGTTGCTATAATGTTACGAACTTGTTACGATCCAATCAAACACTACTTGACGATACTTTAAATATAAAACAAGAATTTTAAATTGAAATTGACCGAGATGATCAACGAATATTTTAATGCTGAGCACCAGATCGATGACCAACAAGCGTATTTGAATCACAGATCCAAACACGAGTGGCATCGACAACTTCAGCAACATGTAAAAACAGAACGGGACAAATAGAACACACAAAACTCAACATAGAAAACAGACAAACAGGATGCAGGATGCAGTGGGATCCACCTTTCGGTTCTCCCTTTTCTCATAAGTACAAAGCCAAAAAATCACAAAATCATATCGGTTGGACACACACACACACCGGTTCAAAGTCTGTCAATGAGTCTCTTCTTCTTGATAGGTTGGCCCTGGTTGCCACTGAGGTTGGAGAAGATACGTCTTCTTCTCTTGTTGATGAACCAGTTGCTCAACTGGACGTTGCTGAGTCCAGTCTTTTCGAGAAGAATCCGCTTCTGCGTGTGGTTCGGGTATGGATTGTCCAAGTTGTTCAAGACCCACTCGTTCAAGATCTCAATGGTCTCGCGTGGGAGATTCGTGCGCTTCTTGCCACTGGAGCCAGCAAGAACAATGGTGTTCTGTGTGCTGGAGCCCGAGTCGGAGTCAATCGACGACTGGCGAGATGCCATCTTGGTGAGATCTGGACCAATGTTAAGAACGCTCATCGTGCTGCCGTTCGGAGTTGTGGTGGTGCTGAAGGACTCCTCGGCGCGTGGGTCGGACTGCCTCTTGGCCAACTGCCCAGCAGTTGGTGGACCCGTGAGCTCCGACTTGAACATTATGTCCATGTGTGCGTTGAAAGTTGTCATCTGTGGTGGAGCCTCTGACTTCGGAGCTTCCAGTGTGTTGGCACCCTCGGCGTCACCGTCAGAACCTGTTCTGATGGATGCTTCGCTTGCATGTCTCGAGTTGTTGCCCTCGTCAGAGTCATACATCGATGACGTTCTTTCCTGGAAGTTCAAGAGGAGTTGTGAATCTTGGAGTTTTTGCTCGTTCTGATACGCGTCGATCCTCTGGAGAACGTGTGTGATTGGTGGCAACTGCACCTTTGACGAGGCGCTTGACTCGGAAGACACGGAGAGCTTCTTGGTGACACCACCATCGAATCTCGAGTCGTTGCTGTCAGTTCTTGGGGAGCCAGTGCTTTCTTTGGAGAAGAGCTCGTCCGACGGGGCAGGCGTGGAGGGCTTTGTGGTGTTGTCCGAGCTCTCAGCGGAGCCCTCTCGGTGGACTTGCGGGAGGAGAGAGGAGTCCATGATGGAGACCTCGGTGGACCCAGTGGCAGCCTGTGAAGAAACGGTAGCCTGTGGTTGGAGTGCTGCTGTCATGGGATTCGATCTGTCGACGTCGGCGGGCGATGAAAAAAAAGGCGTCAAGAGAGGGGCCGGCAACAATAGCGAGTCTTGCGCGTCGGCGTGTGGAGGGAGATGAGGTGGGGAAAGCTGGTGGTGTGGGACGGTGATGTGGGACGGGACCCTCCAATCAACACTCGACTTGTGTGTTAGCTGAGCCTGCTGCGGTGGCGTGTGGGCGTGGAGAGTTTTTGTTGTGGAGAGTCGCCCACTTTCACTTTGGTGTCAGATTTTTTACCGGGGGAGCGAAATTGGAAAATTGGGCGAATCCGCAGCGAGCACCGACGGCCGGGAGATCTGGCGCTGAGGAAAATGTGTCACGCCCGCAACAGGCAACAGCGAGCGGAAATTGGCGTGTGCGAGCTGGCCACGTGTATGTGGAGATGCTGATTGAGATGTACGCGTAGAGAGGCAGATATATATATCACACACAATGGACACTCCCGAGTCCCCCCACACCGGAGAAGCCCCTGTGCTCTCGTGGCGGCCTCTGCCCCGAATGTGTCAACGTCGAATCAAAAAAAAAAAAAGCGCGCCGCCAATCAGAGCGAGCGCCATGATAACCCGCAGGTTGCAACCAGTTCGGGGAAGGCCACGCTCCTCTTCCTTGTTAAGCCCTCTACAATTTCGTGCTCAGACACAATTTTCAGGGTAGTGTACTTGAGAGATAGCAACCGCTCCTTCACCAAATCCCCATCTGTTCTCCCACCCCCAATTGCCCTCTCCCATCTCAATGTGGCGCCGATTGTTCCCGAGTGCGACTCCTGTGCGGAGTTCGTCAAAAGTGGCACCAAAAAACATCCGTACACCTTTGACCAGGGCCAACATTTTTCCGCCCCGGAGCCGCTGCCTGGTCACATACTCCTCCAACTTCACCAGCACCAGAATCTCACCGCTCTCCCCTCCAGCAACGGTGATACCATGTACAGTGAGGCTCCTCTGGCCTAGTGGCTACAGATTCCTGTCTGGCTATGCTTTCGCCAAGTCCAATCGCCTGCCATCACCGTACTACTCGTGGGAAGATCCATGCAGCTTGACAACTTTGAAGCCGGGATACTCATCACGAAGAAGGATTATGAGGGGAAGAAGCTTGTTCCTGTATCCATTGGAGAGCAAGTGGATCTATGTGCTGATGAAAAATTCCTACTCTTTTGCCCTTCAATGTTCCTCCTCAGAAGTATGAGAAGTATGATGTTCCTTGGGGTACTTTGAGTAAGCCGGTGAACTAGCCCTCAGAGTCCCATTCCCCGCGCTTCCTTGGGTATGTATAGATGTACTGAATACTGAAGATTACAAAGGCACATTTAGTAGCTGGAGTCTGGACAAATCTCTCGTTATGAGCGAAATGAATTGCTGGCTTCTTGTAGAAACCATGGTACTGGCTGTGGCGCTACAGAGGATCGAGATCAACAAAGAAATCGGGCTCGATGAAAATTGGTTCTTCTACCAACACGCGTCCACTAAGGAACAACCACCACCACATCTGACGCGTTTAATCTGGGATCATGGCGAAAAATACAGAAGAAACTGTCCAGAATGCTGTCAGAAGTTCTTGGTTGAAGAGATTCGAGGTGCTTGAGAAGGAGCGCAAGGAGAAGGAGGAGGAAGCAGACGCCAAAGACGCGGCGGCCAAGCTCGATGATCTCAGGATACAATCAAACTCCCCTGCCACATCACGGAGATCACAGGCCGATGAGAGTGAAATCATCACACTCTCAGATGATGATGATGATGATGATGTTGATGTTAAAGAGGCTGCCCCGCCACCACCGCTCAGACAGAATGGAGACAGGAAGAGAAAGAGAGACGCGTCACTCCCCGTTGCCACTCCAAAGAAAACAAAGGCCGCAACTTCCGCTGAGGTGATTCTGATTGACGATGACTTCCAAGAACCAAATGAGGCTACTGAAGATATGGATAATGACGATCTCGTGATCATTGATGATCCGCCTGCTCCCTCCAGAACTTCTTCACGCCCCACGAGCACACTTCCCAAATCCAACAGTACCGGCCATCGTTCACCAAAGGCAGTGCGCTTTGAACAGCCAACATCCCCATTCAAGCCAATCTTCAACAACGCATACGACAAGACCAGAATCACTGACTCATTGACTCTCAAAGACATCATTGGAGCAGAGGGAATCTTGTGCTCCTACTTGTTCACTTTCCAGTGCGATCTCCAGTATGTTCTTGAGAGATACAACTCCAAGCGTACAAAGGTTGTGCTCTTCCATCAACAAGGCACGGTTGTTGACTCAGCACTCAGAAAGGAGATGAATGTGAAACTCATCGAAGTTGACATGGAGCCATATACCTCGCACCATCCAAAGTTGATTATCAACATCCATTCCGGAAACAAGATGAAGCTCTGGTTGTTGAGTTGTAACTTGACGCCAAGTGAGTTTGAGATGAACAATCAGATGTATTGGGAGAGTCCGTTCATCATGAAGACACAAGAGGAGTCCACAACGCCGTTCAAGGAGAACCTTTTGAGATTTCTCAGAGGGTACAAAAAGGACGATGTCGACGAGATGAGGAACCTCTTCAGGGCAATTCCATATTGTGACTTCTCTCCGATTGTTGGAAACTTCATCTCATCAGTCAAGGATGAGAATGCCGAAGGATTCGGATACATGGGTCTCTTCAATGCTCTCCGTGACCAGGATCTCATTCCGACGGACTACTCAACACCAAGAAAGTTGCTCTATCAGACTTCATCCATTGCATCTGCATACAGATGGACCAATGATGATGTTTCCAACATCTTCTCACATGTCATTGCACCACTTCTCATGGGGAATGCGGGATTGCACCCAACCAAGCCCAACTACTCCATTCCTAACGGCTCGCACTCCGTCCAACAGTTCCAGAGATCGAAGAACGTGGAGTTGATGATCATCTTCCCAAGAGAAAAAGATGTTGAGCAATCACTGTTTGGTGCTGCATCTGGAGGATGGACCAGATACAACCCATACTCCAAGACTGGACAGCTCCAGCAGAAGGTTCTCCAACCGTTGTTCCGCGTGAGTTACACACATCAGAGAAAGACAAACCCAAGTCACACAAAGTTCCTCTTGATGTCCTCTGACAACTTCAAAACACTTGATTGGGTCTTGTTCACCAGTCATAACATTAGCAAACAAGCCTGGGGAACAGCACCAAAGTCTGGCACGGGGACTTCCTTGAAGGTGCCAATCAAGAACTATGAGACGGGAATCTTGATCACAAAGCACGACTATCCTGGAAAGAAGCTTGTTCCTGTCTCTATTGGCGCTAATAAGATTCTTCGTGCTGATGAAGTCCCAATCACACTTCCATTTGATGTTCCACCAGAGAAGTACGGCGAGCAGGACATGCCATGGTGCTTCCAGAAGTGGCAGCTTGGCCAGCAAGAGCAGTGAGCTTGACGTTTTTGCGTTTAAAATACAAGACTGCGGACAGTGATTTGATAATGAATGAATGACATTGTGAATAAATATGGCCAAGAGCGTGTGCCGTATCACTAGAAATCATAGCTGATGGACCTCTTGCCCACTCTTGGGATTGCCAGCCAAAACGCACAATAGATCAACACGATGAAGCTGATGACCAACAAGGTCCACTCAAAGCCAGCACTTTTGGCAACCACACCAACAATGAACGGAAGAACGGCCGATCCGGAGCCTCCAAGAGATGTACATAGACCGAGTCCGTTGACGTGCAAGTGGACGGGGAGTAGCTTGAGGATCACAACACTCGCCGTGGGGAAGAGTGGACCAATAAAGACACCCATGGCGAACACCATTACTTTCGAGATCCACGAGAACTGAGGGCCATTGTAAACCCATGAGAAGACTGCAAATACGATGAATGTGAGCCATGAAAGCATGGAGTAGCACAAGTTGGCTCTATACTCGTTCTTGAAAGTCTTTGTGACGAATCCCAGAAGCATACGGCCGCATGTGAGGCCAATCCAGAACCATGACACAATAAACGAAGCAGGGAGTTGTTCCAGTCCGTGCACTTCTCTCAGATAGGTCAAGAGCCAGTTACCTGTAGCGATCTCAGCACCCACGTAGAAGAAGAGATAGAGCGTGAATGTGATGATGATTGGATCGCGCGCAAGTGTGAGAACGCTCTGTTGGTCTTGGTCTTCTGTCTTCTCCTCCCTGGAGATGATGTAGTCGTACTTCCACTTGGTTTCATGCTTGAACACAATCAGAGTCAAAAGAGCACCAACAACACCAGTCATTCCCAGAAGGAAGTAGTAGATCTTGTATCCCCAGTGGGCCAAGATCCAACTCAGCGTGGGCGGAGACATCAAGCAGCCCACTCCGTAAGATCCATGGAGCAGACCCATGAGTTCGTTGTTGTTCTCCAGAGTACTCATATACACATTGATGGAAGAGGAGCTCAGACCGGCACCGAGGCCATAGAAGAAGTACACCCCGATGAATCCAGGCAGCCAATCCATCACGGCGTTGGTGAGGAAGGTGAACCCCATGCTGGCGGCTGCACAGAACATGACGCCTCTCTTTCCCACTTTTCGATGTAGCCAGTCATTGATTAAGGCCGAGAGGGCGTACCCCAGGAACTGCAGCACAAAGATGATGGAGATGTGTGTCTGGGAAGTCTTGAAGTGCTCAACGAGAAAGGGCATCAGTGTGCCGACGACTTGGTCAGCGGCTCCATCAAGCGCAAAGAGCGCAAAGCAGAGTGCAATCTGTACACGGAGCAAGGGACTGTGTCGCCAGTCAGTTGAGTCAATGTGTACTGTGTGGCCTTTGTGTTGGAGTGTGTAGGAGGCCCCCGTGTGTGGTGTAACTTCGTCAAAGGGGTCTCCGGATGCCGCAGTTGATGGCGTTGGAGGGACGAGAAACTCCTCGAGCTCAAAGTCTTCGTCTTTTCCCATTACCAAGGAAACAAGAAACAAGCGAGTGAATGGAGGGTTTAATGGCTTGGGCAATTGGTTACGAGGAAGATGGGGGCGAACTGGAAAAGATTTCACGGCCCAAGCGTTATCATGTAGGCGTACGGGGTAAAAAAGAAACAAGGCCGCGAGATTCATTGCGAAGCCTACTTCTACAATCATTGTGAGGTAAAAGGTCATAAATATGTGTAGCAAACTCTTGTATATACAAGGTGGTTGGAAATATCTTCATGACAGGTCGTAATCTAGCGAATATCGTAATCATTGCCTGGATGGACAACAGGCCTTTCTTGTTCAGTTCATTGGTGGGTGTATGGTGGAGGTGCCTCAGTCCACAACTGGTTTGGCAAACCAAGCCCAACTCCCAAGAGATTGCTCTGGGATTTGCGTGGAGAATGGCTGCGGGAGGAAGGAGAGTAGAGACCCATCAGGTCAGATGTCTTCATTGGTGTGAGTGATGGTCTTTGAAGATGAGGGAGCTTCTCCAGAACTGGGGAGACAGGCTTGATCGGTGTTGGGGACTGGGTGGCAAATGGCTTTGAAGTGAACAGCTTGGCCTCCTTCAATGGGACGGTTCTTTGTGATGTGGTTGGTGGTGTAACATCTTCTCCAACAAGGGTGGCATCGGTGTTCATGGAGACCGTTCTCAACTGTGGGGCAGTCAACGGAGTCTCCTCGGACATGAGGAGTTCCTCAGAAAGTGGCAGTGGCGAAGGAGTAGATGACGACAGAGCAGATGGCGTAGTCTTTGTCTTCTTCTTTCCAAGCTTGATGGATCTGCGTTTCAGAGATGAGCTGTTCTTCTCATTCAAGAAGTTCTTGCTTTGAATCTTGGTGATTCTGTTCAACGTGTCATCGAGTTGGTACCCCTGTGCGCTTGTGATCACTTCGATTGGAATGTTCTTGGAGTTTCCTAACGTCAACTGGGCATCATACTTTGATAATGCAGGACGTTCGATGACATCTGGGAACGGTGGGATTGTGAGTCTGAAGCTTTGACGGGATCTGCTCAAAGTAGAGAGTCTCAACATATTGGCCGGTGAGAGCTCGGGTTCTTCTGGGTTGACTTCAAATATGGAGAGTCTTTCCCCGTGCTGAGGATGATCCTGCATCTTAGAATGAAGCTGGTTGATAATGTTGCTCGTAGTCCATTTCTGAGAAACCTTGTGTAACACTCCTGGGAGAATATCCCTGAACAAATCCCTGATTTGGCTCTCAATCTTCTTCTGGAGGAACTTCTCGATGACCTGCACATTGTCGAAACTGGAACTCACTTTGATATTCTCCAGTGGATCATTCTTGAACACCAATGTCAATCCCTTCACTTTAGAAAACACAACAACAATGATTCCACTGAGTCTGATGTTGCTCAACTTGAGGAAGAGCGGCATGGAGAATGGTTGAGCGGCAAGTGGGAAGCTGGGTAGTGCAAAGTCACCACCTTGTTCATGAGTGTTCTGTTGCTGGATCCGTAGCAGGTTCGCTTGGATGCTTGTACTCAAAGTGATGTGAGCGTCGCCATCATACTTCAACTTGAAGATACCCCTGAACTTGTCTCGTCCAAGGTCTCCAATCTCCAAAACTTCGAATGTGGGCGATGATTCTCCAAAGCTGAGATCCTTGACTCTGATGTCAGACGAGAGGATGTGTGGGCGCTTACCGCTGTTGAGGGAGTCGTAGAGGAGCTCCTTGGTCCAGGCCTGGAAGGATGACTGCTCAAAGGAGTCCCAGCGGATATCACAAGACATGGCGGGAGCTGATGGGATGGCAGGGCCGGGTGGCTAGCGTGAAGCTTGTGCGGGCTTGTTTGACTTTGAAGGTCGGAGCTGCTGTTCGTGTGGCTGCCGGTGTGGAGTCTAGCCTGTTGTCCTGTGAAGGGGCGGAATGCTCATATCTGCTGATTTTGTTCTTTTTGCACTTTCGCGAACTTCGCGACTCCGGCCAGCAGCGCAAAAGTCCGAAAGCGGAAGTTGAGTGTTTTGATTTCGCAATTTTGTCGCAAAGTTTACGCCATTTTGCGCGTTTCGCGATTGGCGTTGCCTTATTGGGTCATGTATGCAGAAGTGTGGGGGTAACTTGAATATGATGTTGTCAAGAGGGATTGAATAGTGGGGTATCTCGTTGGTGAATATTATATCAAGAATTCCTACATAAGTGTATAACTTATATCATTAAGTAAATCGTTCAGTAATTCATGTCTATGATTCATCACTTGTTTAAATGTCAAAGTCACCAGCACGGCGGAAGTAGTTCTCAATATCATGATGGAACACACCATACACGCCACCATCTGTGAAGAACTTCTCGAAGGAGAACTGTCCACCATCATCTGTGGCCAAACTCTCGTCGAACAAGTCCTTGAAAGAACCCTTGAAGTCACCCTGTGCCATCTGTGGCGATGTTGCCGTCTCGCCCTTTGCAGCCTTCCACTCGTGGTACTCGTCTGCGAAGAAACTGTTCAGACAGTAGGAAAGGAACTTCATGCCAAAAATGTAGTATCTGTTCAGCTGGATCCACTTCAGACTCGAACTCTTGGAGACCATCATCGACTGTTTGTATGATTGGAAGAAGGCGGTAGTAGTTGAGATGAGTACTTTCGGGTCGAGAAGTCTCCCATACTTCTCATGCAGAGTGTTCATGTTGGCATCATCGTCGAAATCAGAGATATCTTTAGCAAAGTCCAGATCAAGAACGTACCCTTTCTCCTTGCACATGTTGAGAATCTCGTTTCCACGCTGCGCAGATGTTCCAAAGAGGATGTACTTCGCCACGACATCAGAATCCAGTCCGATCATCTTGCTCAGGACGGAGAAAATGACCAGTGTGCAGCGTCTCTGGGATTTGATGATGAATGGGGTAATGAGAATGGCGTGCTGGTTGTACAGACCAACGAGGAGAGGATCGGAATCGTTGTCAACGGCGGAGATGTGCATCGCCAGGTATGCTCTGAGGAGGTACAATGGACCAAATGAGTACTTCAACAACAGCAGTAGAGTGTGGATGTATCTTGGTGAGGAAACTGGTTCGTTGTTCTGCTCAAGCCTGTTGAGTGTGACCTGGTAGAGCGCGATGAGTGAGGCGTAGATGAGGCACTTTGATGGTCCTTTCTGGGCACCCTCCATGTGTCTCTGCATGTACTCCGGGTTCCTGATATCTTCGACAGTGACATGGGAGAGAAACTTCAATGAAGCTTGTTCTTGTTCCCTAGTACCAAGAGACTTGTAGCATTCCTTCAGTATTGGGATCGTGACAGCTTGGAGAAGATCGATGTGTGCGTCAAGACTGAGGTTGTCTTGTATGAGATTGAAGTCATTGATGGCTCTGTGGATCTTGGATATGACATCGGTAATTGTATGCTGGAAGTCACCGTCGTTGATGTAAATGTCTGTGGGTTTGATTGGCGATAGTGTGCCACAGTCGAGGGTATCAAAGACATTGAGAACCACTGTGTTGTTCCAGACGGATTTGAGCATGCGTTGTTGGTTATGCGAGCGTTTTTGATACCACCTGCCGACATCCTCATGTAGGTGTTGGTATTTGCATCTCGTGATGAGGTACTGTGTGGTGGCATCTGGGGTTGTTCTGTAGTCGTTGGGCGTGAGATAGCTGGAAACTGCAGAGTACTGTTCAAACAAGTGGAGCCCAAAGAGAGTGACTGTAACCAGGGTGCAGTTCATCTCATCACCGAGTGTAATATTCTCTCCAACCATGTCACATCTGAGCAAGGCCTGGGAGTATCGGAACAGAAGCACGTAGTTGAAAGATTTCATCTTCTCCTCTTCTGGAATCTCGGGGAACCGTCTTCTCAGGCGGATGAATGCCAACCAAGCATAGAGCATTAAGATGTAGGACAGCTCAATCAGCTTATAGGACTCCTCTGGTAGCTTGATTATCATATGTGCCTTTCCCTCATCATCCCAACGCCATAAGCCCTGCATTATTCGGGAAAGGTCAGCGACATCGAAGTATGAAATACCAATGATTCTCGCTTCACAGAACGTGTCCCAAACGCCCAGCATGAATTCAATCTCAGCCTTGTTCATGATTTTCCCCTCAATCTCTTCAATGAGGTCCCTTATCACAGCGTCTCCATCCTCGACGCGCATTCCAACAAGAGAAGCGTTGCATCTGTCCTCAAACACGTCAAGGACAACTTGCTTCGAGGCCATGGCGGCAATATCATCCTTCAGCTTGTGCCGCTCCTTTACCAACTCAGTGTTGACCTTCTTCTCGATGTTGTTGATCGTGGGGTTCGTTCGTAGCATGGCGGCAATGGAGAGAGCTCCAAGATGTGCTTCTCCTCTGGGTGTATCAACAACGGTACAGAAGAGGGGATTGGGTACTCTTGAGCCATTGGATGCTGTGATGTATTGAACGTCCTCAATGTGGCCGACTGAGTCTTGTGCGTGTTCGAGAAGCTTCTTCGTTTGTTCCAGAATGGCCTTGAGCTCCTCGTTCTCTCGCTTGAGCTTTGTGAGCGTAGTTGTTTGTGCGGACGTCTTCTCGAAGGCACCGTTGTTCTCTCTGTAGATACACAGGTCAGCGGGGACTTGCATCTCTGTACACCGTGTACAGATTGGCAGCTTTCGGTCACATCTCTTCCTCTTGAGACGACACGAGATACACGGCGTGGGAGCCAGATTTTGTGAGGAGGCCATGTCGGTGGTGGCAGTTAATGGACGGTCTCAGATCTTGGAGAGGGGTGATTGCGTCTCCTCGTTCGCCGGGAAAGGTATCGGGGAGCAGCAAAGCCTGCCGTGAGCTCAGAATCCCAGCAGAACTCCCTTTGTGTGCGTGGAATAAGAGGCAACTGAGGCTTCGACGGTGGATTACGAGCTCAACTCAGCACTTTCCAAACCCTCTGTTTCTCACGGAAGTGCGGCATTTCTTCCCCTTGATGCGACCAGATGCACAAACCCGAGAAAGCTGCTCGAGAACGCTGCTTTCGCCCGGATTCTAGACCTCTCTGGGAAGATTATAATTTTCCTGTTGGGAGGCTATGGGTTCTTTATAAACACTCTTGATTCTTGATTACTCGAAAGGCATCGAGAAACCTCGCTCAAGGGGCGAAAGAGGGGTGTCAAACGAGGCCGAGTCGGAATTCGCTATTACGAGGAAACGGGGCTTGGCCATTACTCCTCGCTTTATATTTTATATACACGTCTTAAAACTTGGACAGCTTCCATCCAACAGTCATAACTCTGACGACAACACTTGCAATTGCCCCACCGATGGCCAGCACCATGCAGAACACGATATAAGCGTTGAAGCGGCCCAGGCTTCCGTCGCCGATGATAGCACCAGCCACTGGGATCATGGTGAGCATGGAGAAGGACGCGAGCAAGTAGGCGGTACTGAATCTCTTGCCGAACTCTTCTGTGCGTGAGATCTGTCCAATGCAAACTGGTGCGATGGAGAGGGCAGACCCCGAGAAGAAGCCATACAGGCCGGCAAAGGTGTACAGCGCAGCCAGATTGTATCCGAATGGGAGCCACACGACGAGTCCACAGAACGAACCGCCGAGCAGCATGAGAATCGATGTAGCGTATGGGCCCAAGAAGTTGTCAGAGAGGTATGATGGAACGATTCTGCCCAAGATCCCCGTGGCGTTGATGGTCATCACCATGAGATATCCGTCGTTGGCGGAGAACCCACGCATCAGGGCGTAGGATGGGAAGTAGACGCTTGTGACCATCAAAGATGTCTCGATGAGGGAAACTGCAAGACAACAGAAGACGAAACGCTTCTCACGCAGACCTTTGTAGTCAAACATGTTGATGATGTGGACATTGGCGAACTCCTTGAGGGATGTTGTTGGGGGAGCTGGGCGGCGGATACGCTCCTTGCAAAGTGTGAGAGAAGCCAGGAGGAAGAACGCAGAGAAGCCTGCAAGTGTCAGAATTGCAGCCTTAAACCCAACTGTTGGGTACATACCTCTGAGCATGAGTGGGATAGTGATGCCTCCAACACTGGCGCCCAGCGTAGCAGTACTGACGAACGTTGCTCTCTTCTTGTAGAAGTAATGCGACACGACACCAATGAGTGGACTCATGAGGATACCAGTTCCAAATCCCACAAGAAGACCAAATGTGAGGATGAAGTGCCAGACTTTGGTACTGAAGGCGGTTCCGATGAGGCCAGTGACCATGAAGAAGGTTCCCGCCATGATTGGCTTTCTGGCACCTGCGTGGTCGAACAATGCACCTGAGAAGATAGCCGATGAGAAGGCAAAGAAGTTGTAGAGAGAGAACACCCAGGCAACCGTTGATGTCTTGACTCCCATGAGCTGATGTGTGGCGATGTATGCCTGGATGGCGCCGACAGAGTTGGGCATTCCATAGGCTGGGATCAAGCCGAGGAAAGAGCCCAGGACACTGAGGTAAGCACGGGATCCACCTTCTGGGAAGTCATCCTCTGGTGATGATACTGGAGCTTCTTCCACTGGAATCGTCTCCTGGCTTGAGTGTCGGGAGATTTCGATATCGTGGACAGTGACGGTTTCGCTTGCGAGAGAGTTGTGTCTTTGGAGTGACGAGGCTGCGACGGAGCCTTTTCTAATCTTCAATGGGATGGCAAGTGGGGTGAGTGAGAGATCCATGGCTTCTTCTTGTTGATATTACTGGAGATTATCCAATGGCCAAAGTTCCACAAACGAGGGGAAAGAGTGGCTTTTGAATGATCTTAATCTCGTCCGATGCCGGCGGGATCTCGATTCTTCTGCCGGTTCCCTATCACACGCGGGCGGTCACGTGTACGATATTAACCGATCACATCTTGGCGATGGATAATAAAACATAGAAGCTCTAGCACTATCGGGCCTGATTTCAAATACATCATCATTATTCGTAATTCATTATGTAGTAGATCAAGTTGCCCCTCCCGGTCTGTTCAAACGTCAGTCTGTCTTCTGAAGTAGTCCTTGATCTCATCTTCTCTCAAATCGTCCATCCCGAAGAAGGCCTTGAAGGTGAATCTCTCATCAATCTGGCTCGATATCGCACTGTCAAAGAGCTCCTTGAACGTACCTTCAAAGTCCACATCAGTGGTGATGTCCATGGCTGTCATGACTGGTGTCTGTGGCTGTTGTCCCTGTTTGTGCTTCCACTCATGGAAGTCATCTGCAAAGATGCTGTTCATGCAGTATGACAAGAACTTGTTGGCGAATGCGTAGTGTCTGCTCATCTTCAACCAGTTCACGTTCAGATGTTTCATCTGGAAACAGTTTTTGTAGGTATCAAACAGCGAAGACAACGTGGCCACAAGCACCTTCGGATCAACCAGAGGTCCAAACTCCTTTCGCATTCTTGTCATGTCGGAGTCCATTTCAAGGTCAGAGAAGGCAAGACTGTCCTTCCATGACATTATGAGGCCTTCCTCTGAGCACATCTCCAGAATTTCAGCGTCGCTTCCAAGAGAGCTTCCGTACAAGATGTACTTTGAAACGATGTGGCTCTTGAGTTTCAGCATCCTGGACAATACTGAGAACACAACCATCGTAGCTCTTCTCATAGCAATGTTGAGAATTGGAGTGATGTATACCGCATATGCTGTGTAGAAGGCCTGTTCGAGAGGGTCCTCACCATTTCCAACTCGGTGAAGTCTGCTCAACTGGATGTGGTAGAAGTTCAAAGGCGACAGAGCGTACTTCAATGTCAACAACAGGATCCTCTCAAATTTCTCGGAAGTTTCAGGTTCTCCAGTCTGCAGGAGTCTGATGAGGCAGACATGGTAGAGCCCACAAATGCTGGAGTGGACAAGATATCTCAGCATTGCATCCTGGTTGAACAACATATGTGTCGTGATATACTCAACATCACCATACCGCTCTGAATCAAACAATGTTCCAAATTTGAACTTGTTCAGCTCATCCTCCAAGTCAAGAGCAACCATACGGTACGCTGTTTTCAATCCCGGAACACTGCGAGTCTCAACATGTTCGATGAAGTCATCAACGTTGGTGCAGTCTGAGATGATGTTGAGCTCGGCTGTGACCCGGTGGATGAGCCCAATGGCACTGGTGAGCGGATGTGAGTATGGCCCATCATGGGCATTCGGATCAAATGGAAGGATACTGGATATTGTTCCGCATTCAAGACACTCGAGGACGTCAAGAAGGACAATGTTGTGCCATAGCGATTTGAGATGGCGGCGCTGGTTGGCTGTGTATCTGGGGAACAGTTCATCAACATCGCCATCGAGTTGTTGGAGTTTGGCTCTGGTGATGAGCTGACGAGTTGTGAAGTTGACTGAGGTTGGAAACTCGTTTGGAGAGAGGTAGTTCGTCACAGCTGAGTAGCGCTCGAATGAGTGGCGGGCGAAGAGAGTCGCAGTGGTGAGTGTGCTCATTGTGAGGTTGCCAAGTTTGATCTTTTGGCCGATGGTATCCACGCTCAGGAGAGCTTGTGAGTATCTGTAGTAGAGCACATAGTTGGAAGACTTTGTGACTGCGTCTTCACTGGATCTGAGTCTTGACCAACGAGGAAACGACATCCAAGCCATCATGATCATGAAGAAGGCGAGGAACTCAAGTCTCACGGACTCTTCTGGAAGTGTCAAGATAAAGCGGGCCTTTCCATTCCTGTCCCAGTCAAGAATTCTCTCGACCTGTGCTGTGAATATGTCCATGTCCAAGTACATCATCCCAATGTATCTTCCGTTGTTCGATTGCCTCCACTGGAACAACATCTCACCCAGTTCCGACTTGGACACCATCTTTTCCTCCATCTCTTTGATGAGTGCACGGATGACTTGATCTCCATCTTTCACTTGCTCTCCGACGAGTGCCGCAACACACTTCTCCTCAAACACATCAATGGCGGACTTGCTCATTATGTCCTTCAGATCTGCAGTTGTATACTTCCGCCTCTCCTCGGCTAAGAACGTGTTCACCTCCTTCTCAATGACTTGCACAGTTGGGTCGGTGTATAGCATTGCCCCAGTTGATATCACACCGAGATGTGACTGTTCTCTTGATGATTCGTAGAGAGTTGTGAAGAGGGGATTCTTGACTGTTCTGACACGGCCAGCTTCTTCCGTCACCAAGTGCATGTTCTCGGTATGGGCGGACCTGCTCTTACTGATCTCATCTTTCAGATACTGGTAGTACTGGAGCTCTCCTTTCAGTCTGGAGCTCTGGTCCTGAAGTTTCTCGAGGAGATGATTGTCGTCTCCTGTCCATTTATCGAAGGCACCATTGTTCTCACGAAGGATGCACAGCTCTGGGGGAACATGGAGCTCAACGCATCGGGTGCACCTCGGGCGCTTCCTGTCACACTTCTTTCTCTTCAGACGACAAGATATACAAGGCGGTTGACTGAACTCAGCGTTGTTTGTGCTCATGGCGATAATGTGTTGAATGATCTTTCTCGAGGCTCAAGCGTGGTGTGAGGGGCAGATTCTGGCGTGAACAAGACCTGCTTTTTGGCCTTTTTGTGGCAGTCAAACACTTCCAATGACTGCTGAAAGTATCGAAGTAGTGATATGTCCTTAAGTGAATCTCAGTGGTGGAAGTTTATCCCAACAAGTCGTCTGTTCATGTCTCAGAAGTCTCCGCGGGCGCGTCGGTCCTACCCCGGTCTTATCGCCGGGTAACACGCGTTGCCATGGCGACGGGCTATTGTTATAACCGGGGCTTTCCCCAGAACCAGGCGTCGTTTGTGATACTTAATCATTAAAGTCATTCATTAAGCCCTCAGTGGGTAAAGTCTAATATAGTCTATTTCCAAATTAGTATGGCTGAAGGTCCGGCCATGGGTTCGCAGACTCAAAGTCTCCAGCTCTGCGGAAGTACTCCTCGATGTCATGCAATGGAACTTCGTCTGAGCTTGCAAAGAAGCTTTGGAAGGAGAAGCCATGATGTGATTGGGTGGCAATAGATTCCTCAAACATTTGCTGGAAAGATCCACCGAAGGTGTTCGTTGGCTCAGTTGATTCTTTCTTCTCCGTCTCTCCTTTCCACACCTGATAGTCATCAGCAAACACCTTGTTCATGCAGTAAGACAGAAACTTCACACTGAAAACAAAGTTCTTCGACATCTTCAGGTAGCTCAGATTGAAGTGGTTCAGCTTCATGTTCCTCTTGAAGGAGAAGAAAAAGTAAGTTGTGGTAGCAATCAAAACCTTTGGATCAAGCAGCTCGCCAAAGTTCGTAGTCAATCTCTCCATGTCGTTATCAATTGAAAAGTCACTGAAAGGCGACATCTCATCCCACTTCTTCACATATCCTTTCATCTCACATAGGCTCAAGAGCTCTTCATCACGTTCTTGTGTTCCTCCGTAAAGAATGTACTTGGCAACTGTGTCACTGTCAAACCCGATACTGTTGGAAAGCACCGAGAAGATCACCATAGTCGATCTGCGCTGGCTGATGGCAATAAATGGTGCGACAAAGATGATATATGACAAGTAGAACATCTGCTGGGCGCTGTCGCCTGTTTCATCAATGCGGTGGATGACTGAGATGTGAAGGTGGAAAATCTGGAGACAAGCAAGAGAGTATTTGACGGCAAGGAGTAACGTTCGCTGGTATCTCCTTGAGATCCTGGACTCACCATCCTGTCTGAGTCTTGTGAGGCACACTGAGTAGAAAGAAGACATCAGTGTAAAGATGAGGTATCTCATCATTCCAACTTGGGTGTAAACCATGTACTCAAACATGTACTCATTGTCATCAAACTTGGAGGAGTCAAAAGATGATGCTTTCCTGTAAGACTCTCTCTCAACGTCACCAGTTCCAATCTTTTCGTAGCACCGTTGTAGTTCAGGAATGATCTGTTCGTTAACAACACGGAGCATCTCATCTGTGGTGGTGGAGTCCACAAGAATGTTGAACTTTGTGATTTGACGGTGGATGGCGCCAATGAGATCTGTGAGAACGTGTTGGAACTCGCCATCTCCTGAACATATATCATCTGGATCAATACTCGACACTGTTCCTGTTTCAAAACAGTCCATCAGATCAAGCAAGGCGATGTTGTGCCAAACGGACTTGAGCTCACGTCTTTGGTTTTGAGTCATTTTCAAGTACTGCTCATCGGGGTTCTTGTGTAGATTCTGAAAGCGTGCCATACTGATGAGTTCTCTCAATCTGAAAGTGATAGAGGAGGTGAACTCATTTCTGGACAGATAATTGCTCACGGCAGACCAACGCTCAAAGACAAGATGACCAAGTAGAGTTCTCGTGGTTGTTGTGCTCTTCCTCAAATCACCAAGTTTGATCTTCTGGCCAATCATGTCCACTCTTAGCAGTGCCTGTGCATAATGGAAGAACAGAACATAGTTCAGTGTTGTCTTGTGCTCATCTGACTTGAGGCCTGAGTTCTTCCGAGACCATCTCATGAATGTCATCCAAGCGGTAACCATCATGTAGGCTGCAAGTGACTCCAGCTTCTTGGCATCTTTGGGCATAGATAGTTTGAGATATGCCTTCCCATTGTCGTGGTATCCAATCATCTCCTCTATCTGTGCTTTGATTGTGTCGGAATCCAAGTACGGAATTCCCATGAACCTTCCTCTGTTGTGAATTTCCCAACGGTGCATCATGGCTTCCTGGAGTTCCTTGTCTGGCAATTTCGACTCAATCTCTGCCAGCAAAGATTCAATCAGTTCATCTCCATCTTCAACCTTCATTCCGGAGAGAGCAGCAACACATTTTTCCTCAAACTTGTCAAGCATAACTTGATTGCCTTGCATGCCCTTGATGTCAATGGTGTACTTCTGACGCTCTTTGACCAGAACATTGTTGACCTTCTTCTCAATGATGTAGACATCCGGATCGCTTTGAATGATTGCTGCGACTGATAAAGGTCCGAGATGAGACACTCCATTGGCATTTTCCACAAGCGTAGTGAAGAGAGGGTTTCTGAGTGGATGTAGAAGGTGTAACATGTCCGGTGCCTTCTTGGTGTCCCTCAAGAACATGATCTCTTCTCTCTTCCCACTTCCACGTTCCATACTCTCGATATAAGAGTTGATTCTCTTGATCTGGTCTCTGAGATTTTCGTTCTTCTTCCGCATCGCCTCCATCTCTCTGAGCTCATCTTTGGATGGACCAGCTTTCTTCTCGGTTCCTTTCCCCAAACGATCTCGGTAGATACAATGATCGGGGACCTGGAGGTTAACGCATCGTGTGCAAGCAGGTGTCTTCCTGTCACACCTCTTTCTCTTTATCCGGCACGAGATGCACGGAGGACACTTGACTTGAGGTGTCCGAGGCATTGCGGTAACACAGCCGTTGTGCGAGGCCTGCTGATGTTGATCTGAATGATGTGGGTCGCTTCCAGTCGAGCAGTGGCACCCACGATGTGATGGTATATCGGAGGCTTTCTTGACGTAGTTCTCGAGCTGTCTTCCGAGTTGTTTACCGTCTTCGCCTTGAAGATCATTGGGGACCTCATTAACGCCGTCGACGCGTCGAAGCCGGGTAAATGCTGCCCGTACCGTTTCGCGAATTCGCGAATTCGCGCTCGGTACAGGACACATAAGTCCGACTAACCCCGCTCGCTCATGCAGAGGCGTCATCACGGCTCATCAGCTCACCAGCCACAGCCTTACGTATACGAGTTGTGCATAATCATGATTACGTGTGCTCGTTACTAATATATTTCAGAACTCAAACTCACCAGCTCTGCGGAAGTACTCATCAATGTCATCCTCTAGGTGGTCCCAGGTAGCGTTACTTCCAAAGAAGTTTGAGAAGGAGAACTCCATGTCTGGCTTCGTGGCGATTGTGGTTTCAAAGAGATCTTTGAAAGATCCACCAAAGTCACTGTCTTCTCTGCCAGACTGCTCTGCCAGCTCATCTCCCTTGCGTGCCTTCCACTCGAAGTAGTCATCAGCGAAGATGCTGTTCATGCAGTATGAGAGGAACTTGGTGCCGAAGACATAGTGTCTCATCATCTTCAGCCAACCAACGTTGAGGTACTTCATTCTCAGACTGTTCTTGAAAGATGAAAACATGGCAGCAGTTGTGGCGACCAACACTCTTGGGTTGCGGAACTTGCCAAACTCGAGAGTCAATCTGTCAAGGTCATGGTCCATGCTGAAGTCCGAGAAAGCGTAGAGCGCATCATTCCAAGTGACAGCAAGGCCCTTCTCGTAGCACATTTGCATAATCTCCTCATCATCGCCATCACTGTAAAGAATGTACTTGGCCACCACATTACTGTCAAACCCAACCATACGACTCAGCAGCGAGAAGATCACCATGGTGGAACGACGAAGAGCGCCACTGATGAATGGACCAAGATGGACGCAGTTGGAGATGTAGACAGAGTGAGCGATTGGGTCTTCGCCATTACCAACTTCGTGCAAGATGGCAAGCTCGAGTTTGTAGATCTGGAGACATGCAAGTGCGTATTTGAGTGTGAGGAGCAAGATGCGCTGGTAACGTGGGGAGTCAAGTGGTTCGCCATTCTGGGTGAGACGGATGAGGCAGACGTCGTACATGGAGCAAATGATGGAAAAGACCAGGTAACGAATCATGGCACGTTGTGCAAAGAACATGTGACGGTCAGCGTATTTGACGTCAGATTGGTACTTGACGGAGTCAAAGATGTATGTGAGTTCGAAGGACTCAGATCCGGCTGAAGTCTCATCGCAGATCTTGGTGTAGCATTTCTGAAGGTTTGGAACGCATGAGTTATCAACAAGGAAGATCAGGTTTTCGAGTGTTGTGGCATCATCGACAAGATTGAAGTCATAAACGACATTGTGAAGAACTGAAAGTGCGTCGGTAAGTGGGTGTGAGAACTGGCCGTCATCGAAGGAGACCTGCTCCGGGAGAACACTTGACACTGTTCCACATTCCAATGAGTCCAAAAGATCAAGGACAACAAGATTGTGCCAAGCTGACTTCAATTGGCGGCGATGTCCGAGTGTGTGACGTGGATACCACTGGTCGATGTCCTCGTGGAGGTGAAGTGCCTTTGCTCTGGAGATGAGCTGCCTCGTCGTGAGAGAGACCGATGACTTGGTATCGTTCTGTGAGAGGTAGTTGGTCACTGCGGAGTATCTCTCAAATGCATGTTTTCCACACAATGTCATTGTTGTCAGTGTACTCTTGGAAAGATCTCCCAGTCTTATCTCTTGGCCAATCAGATTCACTCGAAGGAGTGCCTCGGAGTATCTGAAGTAGAGCACGTAGTTCATGGATCCTTCTTGGGCCACAGGACGAGGATATGATCTTGACATTCTCACAAACGTCAACCATGCAAGAATGACCATCAGCAGTGATAAGAACTCCAATTGGGCTGAATCTTCTGGGAATGAGAGCTTGAAGTGCGCCTTTCCATACTCGTCCCACTCAATGACTGTTTGGAGACGAGCCCGGAGGAAGTCTGGGTCCACGAATGGGTTTCCAATGTATCTTCCCGTATTTTGTTGGCCATACTTGAACAAGATTCCCTCCATCTCATCGCGAGGTGGCAATTTGCTTTCAATCTCCGCAATAAGTCCTTTGATGACCTCGTCTCCGTCATCGATCTTCATGCCCACGAGCGAAGCAGAGCATCTGTCTTCAAAGATCTCGAGCATCACTTGGCTCTGGACCATCCCCTTCACATCAATGTTGTACTTCTCCCTCTCTCTGAGCAGAACTGTGTTGACTTGTTTCTCGATGAGTTGGATGGTTGGGTCTGTCTGGAGCATTGATGCCACTGATAGCGCACCGAGATGCGAGTCGCCGCGGGAGGTTTCGTAGAGCGTGGTAAAGAGTGGATTCCACTGAGTGTTGAGTTGGAGAAGTTTCCCACTGCCGTTCGTGTGGTCTCGAAGCTCAAAGATCTCGTCGACGTGGCCCTCTCCGCCTTTGACTGCACCGAGAAGCATTTGGAGGTCCGTGAGCCAGTTCTTGAGATCCTCGTTCCTCTTCTTCATTCGTACCAGTGTAGACGATTGTGACAGTGCTTCTCGGTCAAATGCACCATTGTTCTCCCTGTAAATACACAGAGACTCTGGAACAAGAAGCTCCACACAACCGGAGCAGATTGGCCGCTTTCTATTGCACTTCTTCCTTCTGAGACGGCATGAGATACAGGGCGGGCCCGAAGCATCTGAGGTGGACATCTCGAGACGATTGGATCGGACGAGAAGGAATGGATGAGTGATTGGCGTTGCAGAGCCTTGGTGGTGATTGGAGGCTATGTGAATGGCTGGTTGAGCCTTGTTTACCGTTTGTCTCCTTGTTCTCTTTGTTGAAGTTGAGAGCATCAGGACAAATTGATCGAGCCTCGGATAAATGCGGGCCCGGGTAACCCCCAATCGCCCAATCGGGGAGTGCATCGGTCCGCATGTACCTCTGCCTATTTTGCAGCTTTAAATGTCATATTGCCACAAATTACTGCTAATATGGGTCTTTTAACTTCTTATTGGACCACGATCATTACTATCGGCGAAAAGACTGGGTTTTGGAGCCCTGGGTAAGCATAAGTTGCGGAGAGAGCGGAGCTGTCAACGCCGGAGATGGGCACCAATAAAGTCGAACAAGGGTCAAATTCTTCATCTTCGCTGATTTTGAAGTTTTGTGTGGTTTACTAGAACAATCAGTAGTAATTATACTTAACTCTTGAATCTTGGGACCGCTGGCATGCTGTGAGTTTGGTTAAAGCGTACTATTTAAAGCCGGTAGCATCTCTCAACGGTCAACCGCGCCACGGCCAGCCGTCCCTCTGGGCTTTAATATCAACTGATTCGCTCCTCTACGAATGTCGATCGTCTGGTTCATAAGGCATCACTTCAAATCAAGTGTCAATCGTTCATTTAGATGTCGAACTCTCTCGCTCTGCGGAAGTAGTCCTCGATATCACTCTGCAGAACATCCATGTTTCCACCAAAGAAATTCTCGAAGGAGAACTGCTCGTTAGCAGAGGACTTGATGGAAGAATCAAACAAGTCCTGAAACAGTCCACCCCCAAAGTTATCCTGGTCAGCTTTCCGGGTCGGTGAGTTCGTGGCCTGTGCTGGTGAGTCTCCCTTCCACTCCTTATACTCAGCTCCAAAGATCTTGTTGGCACAATACGACATGAACTTGTTTCCAAACACATAGTAACGCATCATCTTGATAAAGCCAATATTCATGCCCTCCATTCTCAAGCTCCTGTTGCAAACAAAGTAGTATGAGACCAGAGTCGGCACGATGTATCTTGGCTCAAGGTATCTTCCAAACTTCTCAACCAGTTTGGGCACATCATCGTCCATCGTGAAGTCAACGAACTCGGACATAGTATTAGAGCTGAAGATGAGTCCCTTCTCCTCGCACATCTTCAAGATCCCAGAGTCGTCTGTCAGTGTTTCACCGTAGAGCAAGTACTTTGCGACGATGTCCGAGTCGAATCCAAGAGCCTGGAGAACCATCGAGTCACAGATGACGGTGGCACGACGATTGGCAAGCGTGATGAATGGCTGGAGGAAGAGAATGAATGCAAAGTAGTATGTCTTCTCGAGCCGGTCGCCATGCTCACCGGCCCCCTGGATCACCTTCATGTGCATCTTGAACAGCTGGAAAGTGGACAGGGCATACTTGATGGACAACAATCTCGCCTTCATGTATCTCTCAGAGTTGGTTGGTTCCTCGTGCAGCACATAGCGCTTCAGGCAAACATTGTAGAGTGCTGCGATGAGTGCCAGAATGAAGTATCTGAGCATGGCCCTCTGCATCATACCAGTCATCTCATGGATGTATTCATCTTCGTGGAACCTTGACGAGTCAAAGTTTCTCTCAAAGTGGATGCCATCGTCAGCACGGCAGTTGAGAATCTCATAGCAGTGTCTCAGTTTTGGAACACAACTCGTGTCAATGTATCCCAGCAGATCATCAATGACAATGATATCCTCGACAACGTTAAAGTCATACACGACGAGATGCAGTGTTGTGATGACCTCCACGATCGGGCTTGGAGTGTACGGGTCCTTCTGCAGAAGCTCGTTTGGCAAGATGCTGGAGATCGTACCACACTCAAAACAATCAAGTGCATCCATGACGACAATGTTATACCAAAGCGATTTGAATGCACGCTTCTGTAGTGGGCCCTCGTCTGGGTACCAAATGTCAACATCCTCATGGTAGTGTTGTGCCTTAGCCATACTAATCAGGTGACGGAGATTCATTGGAAGTGCTGTGTGGAAATCCCTCGTGTTGGAGTAGTCACTGACATCAGAGTATCTCTCGAACAAGAGGTGCAGAAGGAGAGCATAGATGGTGTGTTGGCTCTTTCGCAAGTCACCAAGTTTGATCTCTTGGCCAATCAGGTCAACGTTGAGTAGCGCCTCAGCATAGCGTGCAAAGAGGAAGTAGTTGAGATGGGTATTGAGCTTTTCGGCTTGGTTTGAGTGGCCAATCCTTGTCCAGCGAACAAATGCAAACCAGGCGAGTAAGATGAGCAGGAATGCAAGAGTCTCCACTTTGTGTTTCTCTTCGGGGAACTTGATCGTGATACGAGGTTTCCCTTCTTCAGTCCAATTGCAAACATCGTTGATATCCTTCAAAAGCCTGTCAAAGTCAGTGAATGGGATGCCAAAGATTGCACCTTTGACCAACTGAGAATAGTCCGCCAAGAATCCCTCAACTAGAGGACGAGTGGGTAGCTTCTCTTCAATCTCCCTGATCAAGTTCCAAATGACATCGTCTCCATTGTTCACGGCCATGCCGACAAGGGAGGAAGCACAAAGGTCTTCAAAAGTGTTGAGCATGGGCTGGTTCTGTGCATGGCCCTTGGCATCCATGTTGAACTTCTGTCTCTCCTTCACAAGCACCGCGTTGGCCTGCTTCAGAACAATGTGGACGTCAGGATCACTTTCCAGGAGTGCCGCCACGGAGATGGAGCCCAGATGTGTGGTGGCCCGTGGGCCCTCGATGACTGTGGAGAAGAGTGGGTTCTTCTGCGGGTTGAACAAGCCTGGGAACTTTGTCTGGTACTGTGAGTTTTGGAGGTTGAACATGACTTCTTCCTGGTGGCCCGAGCCATTCTTGCAGATCTCAAGCAGCTTCGAGTATCTCTCCAAAGACCGTTTGATCTCACGATTGCGAACCTGGGCGGCCTGGAGAGCTTCTGATGAGTCCTGGTCAACAGCACACATGGGGTCCTTGTAGAGACACAGCGACTCTGGTACTTGGAGCTCGACACATCGCGAGCAGATCGGACGCTCACGGTCACATCTCTTCCTCTTGAGACGACATGAGATGCACGGGGGCCCCAGGATCTCTGGACGACGGCCCATCGCTGTGGCAGTGTTGTGATGAGCGCGTGAGTGTTGTGAGAGTGAGTGAGAGTGACAGTGAGAGCCGTGGGGTCTCCTCAGGACAGCCAGGCTGGGCAGCAGTGATTCAGGTGTGAGAGTAGCCTGATACAGTAGGAGCCAACAGTTTGTCGGTCAGAAGAGAAGGGGTAGAAGGGCCTATTTGCTCTTGTTGATCATGATTTTTGTTGGTGGCTTGTTGTCGTTTGCCCAATCTCTCATAGGCGCGCGCTAAGGGCCGCGGCAACAGGCCAACAAGGAACCCTACGCCAACTTCGTACGGTTGGACTCTCTAACCGCTTCATACGATTAACTGAGTGTCTATTACTGGATTTTATTCCAGAATCCTTCATATTAGTGGCCCAGATAGTATTTTAGGGAACAACTTGACTCTCTTGTGCGGGTAACACTTGGAAGATGTCGTGGCCGTACCGTGTCTCAAACTCGCCATTCCATACAGCGCAGTTCCTTCCTTCGTTCAAAAGGGACTGCAAGGGAACAGGTTCGGTGCCTGGTTCCTGCCTCTGAACTAACAACTTTTAAAGTTTGGGAGTTGGGAGCGCCCGCAATCAACAGGTATTGGGAAAGGAGCGGAGAGTTGCGTACTTGCTCCGTCAATACGTGTGGGGCGCTTACACTGAGAAGCATCTGAGTCTGTTACTACAACGTCTTCAAAGGAGGAATTGGAAATTCATGGTTTCCTGTAATGTGTTAAGTTCTGAAACGTATAATATCACAGTCATCAGTTCATCGTCTTCTGCAAAGGACATACGTGGTGCCCCACTCTGCCTTGAACTCAGTCTGATCACTCCATCCAAGCGTCTCCTTGAGCTCGTTAATCATCTGGTCAATGATATCAACCTTCGCATCTGGATTGGCCTTTCTCCAAGCATGCGTAGCGCTCCAAGTACTAACCATTGCAGCTAGTTGTCTAAGCGAGTACTTCTCCACACCGAAGAAGTACTTGGTGTGCTGGGTCGACTTGCCCGGGTAATAATCGTGCTTCTCCAGATCCCCAAACAACTCGTCAGGGATCTCAATGGTGTTGTAGAAGCTTCTCACGTGGCTGATCCCCGGCTGTGCCCAGAATGGGCCAAGGTAATCTTCGCCAGAGTTGTACTTCTGGAACACCGCGTTGGCAGCCGGATAGTCTACAAACACTGGCTCTACATAAGCCCAGTACGCGAGCGTGCCTCCCGATCTCAACACTCTGGCAGCCTCCTTGAAGAACAAGTCATGCTTGGCGTAGTGCAATGCCTCAGCACTGATCATCAGGTCCACTTGGCCATCACCAGCAACCTGTGAGAGATCCTCAGCTGGGGCCGCCATGAAGGTGATGCGCTCCTTGAGTGACTCCGGCGTTGCCTTGATTCCCGGCTGGATCATCACGGAGGACACATCGGTGGCGATGACCTTGGCCACGCCGTGGTTGAGGAGAGTGAATGATGCTTGGCCTGTACCGCAGCCAATGTCGACGGCGAGAGAGCGGGGGCCCTTGTGGTACTCCATCACTGCCTCGAAGAGAGAGTCGGGGTACGTGGGACGAGTGGTCTGGTAGTTGGCGGAGTTGAAGTCCTTCTGCGTGTAGATCGAGGCCATTGTTCGTGTACTTTCACTTTGTGTATGGGATTGGTGTATGGTGTGTGATGGTTGCTTCAGCCAGGACAGTCTTGCGGATCTGTGTGTGCCTTTATAGATGGCGATGTGGTGGAGGTTGCGGGTCTTTTTACCCCGGATGTATCGCTAAAAATAGAACACATCCTGACACCACAGTAAACAGAGGGAATCGAATCTGGCTGTTCTGTGTATGCTTCATTGAAATATTCACTTCAACCTTACTCTAAGCTTTTTGAGCTCCTATTAAAGGGTCCGAAGGCATTATCCCTCAGAAGAAGCTGGAATAGTACGCGTCGTCATCAAAGCCGGCAGACTCGCGGCGATCCTCTCAAAAGCCAGCAATTCAGCGCTGTATCACCTCCCACCAATCGGAGGACTTACCCAACTTGGAGCTTGTCTTCAACAGAAGCTTCTAATTGCTTCTTGTGATTAATCATCACTTGCCTGATATCCTCCAATGACGACTTGGGCCACCCAGGCCCCACCGCGCTCTCTCTCTCGAAAACGCCATGCTCATCAATCTCTGCTCTTTTGACCATCCAAGCACGCCTATTTGCGACCCAATCCATTCAATCCCAAAGCACTCGTGGTGTTATCATAGGTCAGAACAACATCATATCCAATTTCCGGAGAATGACAGCTCGCCGGAGTTGTCGAGACTTCGCATGGTGTGCCGGCCGCAGGGGCGCGTAAGGAGCGTCTGAATAAAGTGCTTGTAGGTGTGCTTGATGGGAGGTCTGTATGTCTCGGAGTCGTCATGGGGGGAAGTCCTTATTCATCATTTGGCCTGAAATTGTGTGTGGAGTATGATGTCCTGGTGTAATCTTGAATCGACGAGTTCAGGTCTTTGGTGCTTTTGTTTGCCGGACGCCTTCGTGATTGGGTGCAGCCGTGGTATGAGAGACGTACTAGAGCTAGCATCTCCTCTATTATAGTAGTAGCGTGGAAGTAATCCAGACAGTGGTCCAATAATGTGTAGAAATGGCTGGACTCAGAGTCCGAGAAACCAACGTGCGCTGGGGATGGTTCCTGGGGATCAAAGAAGCGGGCTCTTCATGATGAGGCCGAGACCGCGCCGGGATTTGACGGGCGAATGCCTTGCTTCTTCCATACTCACTCTTCGACTTGATGGAGAGTGAAGTATGAAGCTCTCTAGCCAAAATACAAAATACATGCCTCTCTGGAGTCTATGAGCCTCCAAAGTGGCAACGGGGGCTGTATTTGAGCGATGCCGAATCGATGATCCTCCGATTGAGGCGCTCATCTCCGCGTAGCTCCGAGGCCGCCATAGAGCCCAATTAATCTACGAGGAGCATGAGCTGTGTTGGCGGCGCTCTCCGTACCTGTGAGCCATCATCACGACCTCGTCTTCTGGGGCCGTATAGTGGGAGCAGCTCCTTTTCCACTGTGTTTTCCTCGTCTTTTGGAGCCTCCAAGAAGACCCTTCGCCGTATCACCAAAGCGCGACTAAACAGACCAGTGCAGCGCTCGGAGATCTCCATCACCGGCCTGGCGCCTTCTCAAGTTCTGGGCTTCTGGGCTTCTGGGGGAGGCTCCAACTACGCCGCTTCCGGCTCTGTGCGATATGCCACGCGGGGCTGTGATTAGGCGAGAAGAGGAGAGACTCGAGCGAGACAATAGAGCCCACTCGCCGTTAATATATGTGGCTATGTGTCAATTGATCTTTCAAGCTGCCACGCGATGGCTGTCTCCGTCTCCGCGCTGTCTGACTCGGAGGAGTCACAGTCACAAAGCCGTGGGGCTGTACTCTGGCGACGAGGAGGACTAGGAGGAGGCCACAGGAACAATTGATGCCTAGAGGCCTAGAGGTTGTAGCCAAGGAGTTCTTGATGCCTTTGGTGGTCTTCAGTGGCCAATTGAAACCACTATTGGCCCACTAGATCCACCCGGTGTGACAACTAGTTGATCCCCTGCTGTGTCAAGGTGAGACCCACAAAGCTTCGACCCCACACGGAAACACGTCAAAAGATGTTCCTCGAGCTGGCAGTTTTGAAGACACAAACAACGTCTTCTCGCTCTCTTCTCGACATATGCCCAAAGAGCCGGCTGATAACTGGCTGCCTGGCCTTACATGCGGACTTGGCTCAAGGCGGGAGGCGGGATAGAGTTTGCGGGGGACACCACGATCGTAAGCTGGTGTCACTTGTTAATCGGCTTATCTCGCGGGATATCAGCTCGAGATGGTGCACTGGCCGGGCTTCGTATACTCCTTCAGTGACACCAATTGGCCAGTGTATTACGATGTCTGTTACTGGGGGCTCTGGGCAAGATCAACGCATGGAAGGAAGAAGGGCCCCACGCTACTGGCCTCCCCACAGCAGCTTGATAGCGCATAGCTCCCCCAGCCGCATATAGCTCATACAACAGAGGAGCGAAGCAGCAAATAATTTGTCAGAGAAGTCACACGAGCAGTCATGAGCTAATGGACAGTGTATGGTGTATGCCGTAGTACTATACAAGAGCTAATAGTACCCACCACCAGTCACGCACCCACGCACGCTCTAACCACCAGAACCAGCCCATCTCCTACGCCGAGAGAGCTCCCCCAAGCCGGCCTTCTGCCCGCACCCACACACACAGATCGATCAGCTCAAAAATATGTGGGAAGCGAACAAAAGAGGCAGCGAAGGAGTCCGTGGTGTGTGGGTGTTTTCCACGCCGACGCGCCGTTGGCCGAAGCGCCTGCTGATAAGGATCGATAAAAAGCAACGGGCCTGTGAGCAGCAGCACAATTTACAAATGGGCGATATGAGCAAAAGGGCAAGCGGTGATGGGTATAAAAGCACAGACCCCCGCACCGCAACAGCCTCTGCCAACTACTCTACTCAATCCCATCACCACTTTGCAGCCATGAACACAGTCACATCCTCGTTCCGCAAGCTCGTGCACAAGATCACGACGCGAGATGGTCTCTTCGGCGACTACGACTACGCCCACCTCTTCACGCCTCGTATCCCCTTCCTCACCAAGGACACCAACAAGGTGCAGCCCTTCTTTGGCCTCGACTCCGAGATGCCGGTCTTCCTCGGCTTCCTGCTCGGTCTCCAGCACTCCCTCTCCATGCTTGCTGGTGTCGTCTCTCCTCCAATCATCATCGCCGCTGCTGCTAACCTCAACTCCCAGCAGTCCGCATACCTCGTCTCTGCATCCTTGATCTCCTCCGGTATCCTCTCCGCCATCCAGATCACCAGATTCCACGTCTACGGCACAAAGTACTACATTGGTACTGGTCTTCTCTCCGTCGTCGGTACCTCCTTCGCCACCATCACCATTGTCAGTTCCGTCTTCCCAATGATGTACAAGACGGGATTCTGTCCAGTCGACGCTGACGGCAACGAGCTCGCCTGTCCTGATGGATACGGTGCCATTCTCGGAACCGGTGCTGTCTGTGCTCTCCTCGAAATCTTCCTCTCCTTCATGCCGACCAAGACTCTCCAGAAGCTCTTCCCTCCAATCGTCACCGGCCCAGTCGTGCTGCTCATTGGTGTTTCCTTGATTGAGTCTGGTCTCGAGGACTGGATCGGTGGTTCCTCATGTGTTGATGCCATCTGTCCATCTGAGGGTGGTCCAAACGCTGCTCCATACGGCTCTGCCCAGTTCATCGGTCTCGGTTTCCTCGTCTTTGTCGTTGTTGTTATTTGCGAGAAGTGGGGTTCTCCAATCATGAAGTCTTGTGCTGTCATCTGTGGTTTGCTCATTGGATGTATCGTTGCCGCTGCATGTGGTTACTTCTCCTCCTCCACTATCGACTCTGCCCCAGCTGCCACTTTCCTCTGGGTCCACACCTTCAAGCTCACAGTGTATGGTCCTGCTGTGCTCCCAATGCTTGCCACATACGTCGTGCTCATGATGGAGGCCATTGGTGATATCACCGCCACTTGTGATGTCTCTAGACTCGAGGTTGAAGGTGAGCTCTACGACTCTAGAGTCCAGGGTGGTATCCTTGCTGACGGTTTCAACGGTCTTCTCGCTTGTCTCTTCACCATCACCCCAATGTCCACTTTTGCCCAGAACAACGGTGTCATCTCCATCACCAAGTGTGCCAACAGAACTGCCGGTTACTGGTGTTGTTTCTTCCTTCTCATCATGGGTATCTTCTCCAAGTTTGCCGGTGCATTGCTTGCCATTCCAAAGCCAGTTCTCGGAGGTATGACCACGTTCCTCTTCTCCTCTGTTGCCGTTGCCGGTTTGGCCATTATCTCCAGATGTCCATTCACCAGACGTGACAGATTTGTTCTCACTGGCTCCATGATGTTTGGTATGGGCTCCACCATGCTCCCAGACTGGTTCTCCTACGTGTTCACCTACTCTGGTGACAACCACGCCCTCACTGGTTTCTTCAACGCCATCGTCCTCGTCATGGAGTCCGGATACGCCCTCGCTGGTATCATTGGTGTCCTCCTCAATTTGCTTCTCCCACAGGAGGCTGCTGACGAGCCAGTCAAGTACATCGACGCCACAGAGGCTGGCGAGGAGGTCTACGAGATGGGCTCCTCAAGCTCCACTAACGACAAGGGCGCCATTACTGAGGAAATTAAGACTCAGGTTTGATTGAAATTGATGGTTAATGTTGTAAGGTCAGGCTGTGCCTTGCTAATCAATTGCTCTTGCAACTGCCTTTAGTTCGTCAGCTCGTTTTTTCATGGGTTTGATTTTAGATCATGAGCGTTTTATACATAGTTTCTAATAATTTGGTTTGGGTTTTATATCATTGATTTGCGATTAGCACAATATATTAGTATACGTCATTAATTCTATACATGAAGTTGTAAAGAGCGAATATAAATAAGTCATATCAAAGCTGTCATAGACCCGTGGAAAAGGCCGGGCAATTCGTGCACCTTCACTAATGATCATCATGTGCAACGTCGCCATCACCAGCCATGGGACTCGCCGTGTCCAGCCAGCTTTGGAACAATAGCCCATATCGAGCAGTAAACCAATAGGACAACATCCACAACGAGGAGCATCCACTTGAACCCAATTCCACGGGAGATGGCACCAACGATGTATGGCACCACAGCGGACCCGGAGCCACCGATCGAGGAGGCAATACCAACACCACTCACCTGCTTGCTTACAGGGAGAAGCTTGAGCAGCACCACACTGGCAGTAGGATAGAGTGGACCGATAAAAAATCCCATGATAAACACCAAAGGCTTGCACAGCAGTGGATAGTTCTCACCGGAGTAGTTCATCGAAAAGAGAACATACACGCTGAAGGTTGCCCACGACAGCCAGCCATACGCCGTATTGGCTTTATACTCCGAGCTGAATCTCTTTGTGACGAACCCAAGCACTATACGGCCACATGTGAGCCCGAGCCAGAACCACGAGACGATGATGGATGCCTCGATCTGCTCCATCCGCTTGAGGTCGCGGAGGTATGTGAGGAGCCATGAGCCGATGGAGAGCTCGCCGCCAACGTAGAAGAAGAGGTATAGAGCAAAGGCCAGGATGAGCTTGTTCTTCAGCATCTGGAAAGAGCTTGGGGTCGGTGTGTCCTCCATCTCAAAGTCCTCGGTGCCGGCTTTGGTGACGTACGCGTACTTCCACTTAGTCTCGTGTCTGAAGAGGAACACGGCGGCAACGTATCCAAGGAGGTATAGAACGGCCAAGAGGATGTAGAATTTCTGGAATCCCCACTTCTGTGCGATCCACGAGACTAGTGGCGGAGAGATGATTGAGCCAAGTCCGTACGAGCCGTGGAGCAATCCCATCATCTCGTTGTGATCAGTGATGGTACTCAAGAACACGTTGATAGCGCCACCGACGAGCCCGTTGCCCAACCCGGAGACTGAGTAGAGCCCAATGAACAGAGGCAGTGATCCATGCATCGAGTTCACGGTGTATGTGATCAGGGGCCCCACCGCTCCGATGAAGATGACGCCTCGTCTGCCGAAGCGGGCGTGCATGTTCTCGTTGATGAATGCGGCAGTGGTGTATCCCACAAAACTCACCATGAACACGGTAGTGAACCTGGTCTGGGACGTGTGGAAGAAGTCGACGAGGATGGGCATCAACGTTCCGATCGTCTGGTCCGCCATGCCGCCCAGAGCAAAGACGTAGAAGCACAGTGCGATCTGGCCACGGAGGAGGGTCGAGTGCCGCCAGTCGTTGGGCGTCATGTGCACCGTGTGGCCTTGGTATTCCACCGTGTAGTGTGTATTAGGATCGTAGAGGAGCGAGTCTGTGTCATCGAGAGGGTCTGTGTCTCTGGATGCGAGCGGTGAGGCTGGCGGGGTGTTCTGGAGAAGGATGTCTTCTCGGATGGTGAAGTTGGACTTCTTGGAGAGAAGCGTGGCGCGGGATGACTGTGGTTTCGGCTGGCGACCTTCCATATGAGCAGATCACTTGTATCAGTCAGAAGCAGGCTCTTCAACCTGACGAACTAGAACCTAAGCGCCCTGTTGAGTGAAGAGGGAGCTGGGAAAAGGCTCCAAATAAATTTGCAGCCGTGGTCATCGCGAGATTTGTTGAAGAAACGTGGCGAGGCACTGAAGGCAGGGCGGTTGACGACAACGCGGTTGCTACATTAGAATAGTGTTGTAGTGAAGACGTGTATGGCACCTCGTGATTCGGTGTGTAGATTCACGAGTTATCCATGAGTTCCACTGACGCGTTATAGTGGCAAGATATCTCTGTTTCCCAAGTCTGTGGCTCTGACTGGGAATGACGAGAGTTAGCCTGGAACCGTTTTGAGTCCTGACAGCACTAGGATTGAAGTCACAAGAACTCCTCAACTAATCATAGAAATAATACATCCTGATGCACCTGCCTGATGTATCGTTAGATGTGCGGGAAAGTGGTAAAGCGGAAGAAGGCGAGCATCACAAACTTTCTTTTTTTTTGGCCTTTGCCGACTGTGCCAGAACAGTTCAACGGTCAGACCGCCTCAACCGGTTACCGCGTGCTCAAACCATCACAGCCACATTCCCAAACATTTGAAGCTAGTACAATGAACAAAGACCGACTGCTTATATTTGGTGATTCATCGCTGCCCAAACACTCACTGTTGGTACACCTTGGCCTTGAAACACCCACCAAAGACGCCATATGTACCATCACTCTTTCAACCAAGTACTACACCACCGAGATCGATGCATGGGTTGATGACTGTGACAATCTGCCTGAATGGACAGTTGATTACGCGAGCTCAGAAGCAAAGGAAGTACGAGATGTATTGAATGGGCTCGTCTACTGCTTCAAGTTTGATACACCGGAGAAGCTGGAGAAAGACCTCAAAACGCTACGGGTTCTTGTTGGCTTGCTCGAGGAGGAGTTCGGCCAGGATGACGAGTGGACTGGTCTCAAGGTGTGTGTCGGGTTCGGTGATATGAAAGGAGAGTTTGAAGACTACGAGGATATCACACTTGCATCAGGATGGGAGTGTATTCAATTGGATGACGCGCGCGAGTTCAACGAGTTCCGTGAGCGTGTCGGACCGCCTCGATTCAAAGAGGTGATTGAGAGCCACGGATGGGCCGAGGTGTCCATAAATCAAGAGGTGAATACTGAAGGGGACGATTTTGACCTGGGGCAGCTGGTGGAGCGTATCAAGTTGGAGAAAGCCCGCATAGCAGAGTTGCCGGAAGAAGAGCGGGCAGACGAGGCGCAGCGCTTCATAGAATCTCTCAACCTCAATCCATCTTGACTGGGACTTCTGGTTTCCAGTACTTGTTGATCATACGCTTGTAGAGAATGTACTTCACTGGAATGAACACCAAGAGAGTGATTTGCGTGACAAGCTTCGCTTGATCCTTCAAATATTTCAAGCCCATGAAGAGGATGGCAAACTCAAAGATGGCGCGTATTGGGAACTCCACGATTGAAGCTGATTCAAAGACTCCTCTCACCAATGGAGACACACGTCCAATGTGTTTGAGCTTCTGGTAGTGGTATATGTATGCAAGTGTCCCGATCAATGAGATGTCGGCGATGTAGAGGCTGTAGACCGCGTGTCTTTGGAGCTTGAGCGATTGGGATAACACGAAGACGACGCCAACCTTGAGACAGTTTCCGAGGATGAAGGCCAGGGGCGAGATTGGCAGCAGGCGGACGATGCTGAGTAGGAACTCGAACCCTGTGAGGCAGTATGTCACCTGTGTGAAGAAGTCGTGGATGCCGCCGGGAAGGAACTTGCGCCCAACGAAGGGGAGAAGGATGGCCAGGCGCACAAGCACGGAGGCTTGTAGGAACGCGGCAGACACGTAGAAAGCCTTCATGAGATGGTACAGTGCTGCTGAGTTGTGTAGATTGACTCGCTGTGCCATTTTCGCTGTGTTTGGTGTGTGGCTGCTCGTTTCTGGCGGAGTGGTGAGAGAAGAGATGAGATCAAAGTGACGGGTGGCGCCTTTTCTCTCATCGCGGTGGCCTGGAAATTTCTGGACAGCAAAACACCTCAACAAACAACACTAAACCACGGCGCTTCATCACACAGCAGACCCCAGAGATGAAGTTCAATCTTCTGTGGCTGTGTCTCGTTATCACCACTGCGTTTGCGTGGTCTTCCGAGGATCTTGAGCTTTTCCACCTCCAGCAGGACCTCGTCAAGGAGTATGGCCCCGACGCTACCTTCTACACTTTCTTTGAGCTCGAGGATGGGCCAAAGGCAACCTTCAAGCAGATTGCGAAGAAGTTTAAAAAGCTCTCAGTGAAGTACCATCCCGATAAGGCACGCAAGCTGGGCATCTCCAAGAAGCAGGCCAACAAGAGATTCGAGCGCCTGAACTTGATCAACAACATCTTGAAGACAGACAAGAGAAAGAGATACGATTACTTCTTGGACAAGGGCTTCCCAAAGTACACCACAGCAGGATGGATCTACTCCAAGTTCAAACCTGGTTTCGCTTTCACGTTTGTCTTCCTCTTCGTCCTCATTAACGTGGCACACTTCATCATTCTCAAGATCCAGGTATCCCAGGACCGCAAGAGAATTGATCTTCTTATCGAGGATGTGAAGAGCTTTGCCAGACAGCAGGTCTCTAGTGGAGAGATGGGCCTTGCAGACCAAAGAAAAGTCAGACACGAGGCTCTCGGAAAGACCTTCTTGGTGAGAATCGACGGTGTCTTCTTGTGTGATGAAAATGACGAGACATTGTTGGAAAGAGTCACTAGTGACGACGTCAAGGACCCAACATGGAGAGATGTCTTGCTAGTGAAAAGTTTTGTCTCAGTATGGAATAAGGTGCTGGGCTCTTACTATGAGATTGATCTGTCAATTCCACAGGAGAAGACTACAGAGAAGGACAACTTTGAAAGTGAGAAGAACAAGAAGAAAAAGAAGAAAGTCCCAGTTGGCGAGAAGATGACGCTGCCTAATGGAAAGGTGATATACAAGAAGAAGAAAGCTTGAATCATAATGAACTTACATTGTTTCTTCTGTGGCAGAGCCATGCCCCTACTGGATGGGAACCCATAGAGCACGAATGTCTCCAGATGTGGGGAAAAGGAGAACATAGGTTTCAACCTGGCCGCAGCAAAGAGTAAAACAAATGACGCATTCATCTCTTGACACTGTGGAAGTTCTGAGGTAATTTCCTAAGCCACTGGTCCATCATTAACGCCGTCATCAGCGACGTACTGCAATGTTGCACAGTTCTTCTGTTCTTATGGAGGTCAGGTTACCAAACGCATGTAGCTGCTTGATGAATTAGGCAGATCCTTATGCGGCATGCCACAAGGTCTGATCCTGGTCTGGTCACTGGTGAATCTGGAGCTGGTGGGGGTCATATTGGCTGCGTCCTGCTAAGGTAGGAAGCGCAGTAGGATCGCGGACCAGGATCTCATCAGCTGGAAGCGAATCAAGATTCGACAAGAGTGAGTTTCACGCGCCTGTTGGTTGGCTCTTCGGCTCTTCATCTTTGGACCGGTCCTTCAATATTTCGCTAAATCGGCGATCGCTGGAAGCTGGAAGATCCAAGAGGACGTTTCAAAGTCATTGGTTGAAGGATGCATACTCCCGCTCCATTTCCTGATTCATGAGAGATTGATCAAACCTGCCAGCGCTTCGATCACCGCGCGAAACAGCTGTCCAGAAACATCCATACACCAGACTTCGGGCGGAGGCGCCACAGTTTCGAGAAGAGCTTCAATTGAGGGAATGAGAGCGCTCGAGCTCGCTGAAACCAGCGCTCCTCTCTTGGAATGAGATCGATTTGGTCAAATATATTACAAGGGGTCCAGATATGAGGCGGACATGCGGCCTACACTGTGTATAATGGCCGTCGAGTTAGGCTAGAGCCGTTAGATTACGCTATCCGGCGCGACCAAGCACAAAAGCGTGGCCGGAGCTTTGCACAGTGCCCTAGGCGAGAAGCCCAAACAATAGACAGAGAAGCCGGTGCTTCTTTGTTGTGTGGCTAGTTATACAAGTTGGACTTCATCTTCCACGGGATCCAGCTCGATTGGGAAAGTAGCGCGCTGTGGGGCCGGAGAAACGTCCAGTTTCGGTAAATCCTTCCCTGCGGGATCAAGATTCAAGCCCGGGTCTCGGTTCTGGGTGGACAGCTAGTTGGACGCGTGCGCTTGGAGAGGGACAAGGGGGCCTTCCCAAACTTCTCTTTCTGCAAACAACTCTCCACCAGCCTCTATTCCCATTCTACAGCCAAATATCGGCCTTATCATCGCGTGACTCTGCCAATTGCCCCTCATACACCGGAACCATTGAACGCTGAGTAATCAACGCGCGAATTTGATAAGCAACGGCCTACGCTCGAAAAAAAGCATCAACGCTCTCCATCGCAGCCAACTAATCACTCCATCTTCTCGCACTCTCCACCCAGCCACCTCCTCCAATGGGTCTCCTTTCTCTGGGAACTCCTCTCCCATGGGAGCAGTCCCGCGAGTACTCCGAGCATGTGCGTGAGAACGGCCTCCAGCAGCTCCTTAAGATGTTTGCCGCCGCGTACAACCGGTCGAACGACTCGTACCTCTGGGGTGACGAGGTCGAGTACATCCTCGTCAAGCTTGATGAGAAGAAGCACACGGCCCGTGTTAGCATTGACAAGGACTACATCCTCGAGGACCTCAACAAGTGCGGCGAGCCAATGTTCAAGCTTGCGCTCGATTCGAACGTCAACTTCCATCCAGAATACGGCAGATACATGCTTGAAGCCACACCAGTCAGACCATACAATGGTGAAGATCTCAGTGACTACGAGTACGTTGAGAAGAACATGATTGTGAGACGTGTGCTAGCCAGTAAGGCGCTCGATGATTCCACGATCAAACCGCTCACGATAACGGTGTTCCCACATCTTGGTGTTGGAAATTTCACCTATCCTCCAGCAGAGACCAATGGACCAGCTTCTACGTCTCTTTTCCTCCCAGATGAGATCATCAACAGACATGTCAGATTCCCAACACTCACGGCAAACATCCGCAAGAGACGCGGTGAGAAGGTTGCCATTAATGTCCCAATGTTCAAGGACAAGAACACACCAAAGAACGATGACTCCATCCCAAACAGAGATCTTTACCCACATGATGTGGAGCCATTCCTAGGAGCAGCAAAGCCAGGACACATCTACATGGACTCGATGGGATTTGGTATGGGATGTTCCTGTCTTCAAGTCACAGTACAAGCACCGGGATTGAACAAGTCCAGATACCTCTATGACTCCTGGGCGAACTTTGCACCAGTGTTCCTTGCACTGACAGCCGCTGCACCAGTCTTCAAGGGCTTCCTTGCAGAGCAAGATGTGAGATGGAACGTCATCTCTGGAGCGGTTGACGACAGAACACCATACGAGAGGGATGTGTCCCCATTGAAGGAGAACAACGAGTACGGCGGCATCAAGGAGGAAGACAGGGCCAAGGCCCAGAAGATCCCAAAGTCAAGATACGACAGCGTGGACTCGTACTTGGGTGACATCACAAACGACTACTTGAAGGATGGTAAGGCGCAGTACAAGCACTTCTCCCCAGAGGTGAATGACATCTCTCCACCAATCAACGAAAAAGTGCTTAAGCAACTCAAGGAGTGCAAGATGTTTGACGAGCCACTCGCCCGCCACTTTGCCCACCTCTACATCCGTGATCCTATTGTGATCTTCAACGAGCGCATCCACCAGAACAACGATGACGAGACAGATCACTTTGAGAACATCCAGTCGACGAATTGGCAGACGCTAAGGTTCAAGCCACCATCACAGAAGGCCACGCCGGACAACAAGAGTGTCCCTGGTTGGCGTGTGGAGTTCAGACCAATGGAGATTCAGATGACCGATTTCGAGAACGCGGCATTCTCCGTTGTGATTGCATTGTTCGGCCAGGCCATCTTGGAGAACGACTGGAACTTCTACATCCCAATCTCACTCATTGAGAAGAACATGAAGACGGCACATAAGAGAGATGCTGTGCTCAATGACAAGTTCTACTTCAAGAAGGACTTCCAGGGTGAGGGATTCGAGGCTGCGGAGTTGAGCGTGGGTGAGATCATCAATGGCTGTGAGTCGTTCCCAGGTGTCATTCCATTGGTCAAGAAGCATCTCCAAAAGCATTTCGGTCTCACTGAGAAGGAGATCGCACCAGGTGGTTCCCATGAGAGATTGTACTACTACTTCCTCTTGGTGTCACAACGTGCCTCTGGTGAAGTGAAGACGAACGCCAGGTTCATCAGAGAGTTCTTGATGAGCCACAAGGGATACAACCAGGACTCGAAGGTGTCTGAGGAGATGAACTTCGACCTCATGGAGAAAATCACTGCCTTGACTGCTGGTGAGAGTGTTAGTGAGATTTTGGGCTCACAGGTTGCAGAGTACTTGAAGAAGACCCCAAGTCCTTGAGTTACGGGGTGTTTCAATTCGTTAGCTGGTCACATATAGATTGGCAACAATTAGATATTAATATTGTGCATATCATTAGTGAGCTTCTTTGTAGCTGGTACCATGAAGTTGGAAATTGGTAGCTTTATTTCTGAGACACCCTCGTGCTCATCAAACTCACTTGAAACGACAAAGCGGCATGATAGCTACATCTCGTACCAAAAAATGCGTAACAATTCATTCAAATGCACACAACATCACACATCATAGTTCTGCTTTTGTGTAACCCACTCTTCCGTTGTGAAGGTCTTTTGCTGGAAGGCATGGATGGCCGCGATCTCAGCCTTGAGCGCCGAGTTGACAAGTCGTGATCTTGCGAGCTTGTTCTTGCCCACAAACACATCGCTCACAATGATGACTGCAATTGCCTGGCCACAGCCGCCTGATAGATCCTCCACGTAGACTTCTGTGGCGCCCAGGCGCTCGAATATGAGCACTTTGAGGGATTCAGCTGTTATCGACATTATCGATTCGATCGGGGGTGTGGGTGCCGGGATGAGAGTGAGGTCGGTGGTGGTTGAGAGGGGCAAGACAAATGTGTGATTGAAGGTCTTAATAAAAGAACCTTTCGGAAAGTGGACTTGTGTTGGTATTGAGTGTATCCCACTGACAAATAGAACCACAGTGATTGGTACTTGTCACACTGTTTTTACGGCGGCAAAAGCTCGCGAATTTCTATGTGTCACGTACCGTTTTCGCGAACTTTTCGCGAACGTCTTCAACAGCGCCTCGGCTACAGAGTCCAGACCTCATCACAGCCATTCCAAGTACACCACCCTTCAGATCCTTCTTCTCCTTCTAGATCTCACAACTACGAACTGGCTGCCATCACAATGTCGATCAAACGCGTTCTCACGGCTTTGGAGCAATTGTACCCGCTGCGTCTGGCGGAGAGCTGGGACAACGTTGGACTTCTCGTTGATGCCATTCCTACGACTGCCACCACTTCTCCGGCAAAGGTTCTCCTCACAGTTGACTTGACCAAGCGCGTTGTTGACGAGGCCATTCAGAACAAGGTCAATCTCATTGTTGCATACCACCCATTCATTTTCAAAGGAATCAAACAGATCAGCAGCTCAAACCCACAACACATGAGCTTGCTCAGACTCGTGCAGGCGGGGATCAGCGTGTACTCCCCACACACCGCCGTGGACAGTGTTCCCCTCGGTGTCAATGGCTGGCTCGTGCAGGGTGTCATTGCACCACCAGCCATCCCAAAGATTGTATCTACAATCTCGGAGTCCAAGACTGACCCGGGCCACGGCGCTGGTCGTTTCGTCGCGCTCGCCATGCCAATTGGGTTGGACTTGATCATTGAGAGGCTGAAGGCCCACCTTGGAGTCAAAGACCTTCTTGTTGCCTCAAACACAATGGAAAAGGCGATTTCTTCCTTTGCCGTCTGCGCCGGTTCCGGCTCGGGTGTGTTTGCTGAGCTCAAGTGGGACTGCGACCTCTACATCACAGGAGAGATGAGCCACCACGAAGTGTTGCTGCTCAAGGAGAAGGGAAAGACGGTCATCTGTGCCAACCACTCCAACACCGAGAGGGGATTCCTCCCTGTTATGAAGCAGCAGTTGATGGGTTTGCTCAAGGACGATGGTATTGAGGTCATGATCTCGAAAGAGGACAAGGACCCATTTGAGTTTGCTTGAAAATGCATGAAGGCACAGAGAGCAGGTTCGCAGTTCAGGGCTGTTGAAGTAGTTTGTCGCTAAGCTGATGGCCCTTGCCGACTCGTACAGCCAAAGCCGAGTGACCGGTAGATGTTCTTCTATTATTGGAAGGGAAGTCTCTTGTTTGTTGTTCGCCGCCATGTTCCCAGGCCTGTTGGAGCGGAATTGTTACAGCGCGGAAACAAGGTACACGCCTGTCGTCATGTCAACGGACATCACTGTGACAAGAGGCCGGCGATTCACAAGCCACAAGGGTAGCTCAGCCGTGCGGGTCCCGAACAGTTATAATCTCAAATCTTCTCTCGGCTTCGAGCCTTGACACTCTGACCCGCAACTCCACCAAGCAACTGCCAATGTCCACAGAGCAGCCACGTCGCCGGTCAAAGCGCACGAGACAGCCGCCACCAGACAGCTCTCTGCCCCCGTGCATCTCGTGCCGCCTCAAGAGAAAGGCCTGCGACAGGAAGAAGCCCGTGTGCTCCCGCTGTGTCGACCTCCAGGTTCCCCCAGAGCTCTGCATCTACAGAGAGAACAACGGCGCCTTCGAGAAGGAGGTCACCGCCACGGGAAACCTGGCGAAGGCCAAGAGGGAGAACGAGCACCTCAAGCGCCTACTGGGCTTCTACGATGCCATCCGCCGTGCTGTCGCTTTCTCGAAGCTCCACGGGGACAAGGACCATGTCATCATCATGCAAGGCGCCCGTGGAAGTGTTGATGCCCGCCAAGTTCACAACCCGCTCTTCAGCACCGTCGTGGAAAGCACCAGGGGCGAGTCCCACCACGGCGCTCTCTCCTTGGCTGTGCTCCTCCGTCTCTACCCAACAGTCCTGAACATCGAGACCACTGTCGACGAGGTGTTGAACAGGGAGAGGGCCAAGTTCACGAGCGACATCCCAGTCATGATCTCGAGCCAAGTGATGCTGGACGTCTTTGAGGACCGCTGTGCTGCCGCCCTTGCCGGAATGCAAGTTGATGACGGAGACAGAGTGATTATGGACCTCATCAAGGAGATCGAGGGAACTGTCATGACCAGAGAGCTAGCCGATACGGTTTTGTCCAGCTGGAAGCGCTTCAACGAGGGAAGATACATCGGAATCACATACCTCGACCTGAAGGGCCTCTATGAGAAATTTGACGAGATGATCCAATGGAACCCGGACGGGTCTGCAAGAATCAAGATCTCACTGCCCCAGGACAATGACAAGATCGTCAAGCTGGCTTATGTCGTCATGGCGCTTGCCTGGTTTGCATTCACTCTTCCCATCAGAAGAAACAACCCCATTATCCAAAATCCTGAGGCGGCCAGAACACTCAACTACCCATTGCTCTTCAGATACACCGGTGCCCTACTTCGCGTGAACCAAATCGGGCAACAGATTCGGATAGGAGACTTGTCAGACGACACAGAGGCCACTGTTGTGCTGTTCTATCTCCATCTCTTTGAGAGGCACTCCGCTGTGACAAGTTACTTCTACAACAACGACTACCGCTGGCACCCAGATGGAAACACCAAGCTGCTCATTGCCAGAGCCAAGTTCCAACACCTCCACGAAGACCTTGACAAGTGGTATCTCCACATGCCTTATGAGCAGAGAAGAACTTTGAAGTCTGTATGGAACAACCTTGTTGTGCTTGATATCCTCGACTCAATCGACTGTGGAACATTGTCCTCACTCCTCGACATGGATGTTTCTCTCCATGATGACCAGTTTGCCAGCATAATCACGGATTCTGCTGGAATTATCCATCATGCAGTTAAGAAGTTCATACTGTTGGAAGATCGGCTTGGTATTACCGCCTTCCTGGATCTCGTTGAGTCCTCGTGTGCTTCAGAGCTGAAGGGATGTTACAAAGGTTTGGGGTCAGGAGAAGCGGAAATCCAGTCTGTCAGATCCGTCATTAACATCTCCGTGGAAGATTGGAACAATCCAGATGCACTCTACAGACATATGATCACAGTCCAGAAAGGTATTGTCAAGTACATGATTGTTTCTGCTCTCTCAGGCTTGTATCAAGCAACACTTTCCAGACTTGGTCAAAGCGGTGAGCCGAAATCATCAGACAGATCAGTGAGGTTATTCCTCTTGTTGCTCAAGTACAGCCTCTCCTCACTTCAGCTCCTCAAGATACACAATCACATCTACATCCAATCCACTGCGGACCCGAACACACCGGTCCAGGGGTTCTACATCCAGAACGCATTGTCCATGACTCCATTTGTTGTGAGAGCCCAAAGACGCTCCATCATGGTGATCTTCTCGCTCCTCTCAAGAATGATTGGTCTGGAGAGTGATGTCGTCGCCAAATTCATCTTGTATGGAGCTCAGCAGGACCACAGTGATGAAATCTTCCAAATGTGCATTGAGAAGGGCTACGTCATGACGTGGGATGGCAAGACTGACTTCTCGACATTTGAAGATGATTCAGATGTTGAAGTTCTCAGACAGAAGTTTGGAAGACTTCTCGACCCCAAGGTGTTGATCGCCACCACTGCCTCATTCTTCTACACCTTCAGAGCACAGGTCAACGCCGCCAAGAACGCAAGTCTCAACTGGCTCAAGAGCAACAGGTATTACCACTTTGCCATCAAGTTCCTGTCATACTGTCTCAACAGTGTCTTTGCTGACGAGTTCCACGATTGGAAGGCAGCCAGGGGAGAAGCCACCATGTCGCCAGCATCGCCGGAGGCCGACCCTATGGCTCAGGCTGATGACTTCCCTGGTTCGTTCAAGGATATCTTTGATGCTTCATTAGCTGATGATGGGCAATCTTTCTCCTTCGAGAAGTTCTTTGGCGGAGGATCCTTCGGGAACTTTGACGACAATCGTTTCCACTGGGAGGATCTGGAGGGCCACTTCGGTCCTAGTGCTGGTGGGTACGGAGACTTCCGTGGGGCCTTTTGAGAGGGATTTCATAGTTGATACGACTCACAAGCACACAAGAATGATAATATTGACGACGTTATACGACTTTTGTTGTGATTATGTAGCTTTAACGAAAACTAGGATTCTCTGGAACTCCAAGAAGGGGGCCACCTGTTGCCATGGCAACCCTCCGCGAGTGGCCACTGGCGAAACAAAGTTCAAACAATTGCGCGTAACAAGCTGAAATACTCTGCACTTGACTACAAAGATCATACTCCAGTCTCCAGTAATGGTTCAACCAGGCAGTGATATCTGATCTGTGATCCCAAGAATATGGAGGATTTTGGAGATATGGGCGGCTTTCGGTTTGGCGGTGGGGCTCAGCCGTTTGCTAGCGGAAACAAGGAAACAAGGCAACAAACAAGCCGGAACAAGGATCACCATCAATTCCAAGCCCTGAAATCTCCTCAATCATCAAGCACTCGCTGGGGACGATTCCCAAGTGATTCAAGTTCAAAATACCTCTGAGTTCTCCTCCTCTCACCTACACACTCTGGCACAGACACCACACCTCTCTTCTCCCTCGTGAGAAAGAGCCCCGAGTCAAATGGAGCAGCCAAATCCAGACACATCACTGCCGCCGTGTATCTCGTGCCGCCTCAAGAGAAAGAGATGCGACCGAGTGAGGCCAGTCTGCTCTCGATGTGTTGAGCTTCAGGTTCCCCAAGACCTGTGCATCTACAGGGAGAACAACGGTGCCTTCGAGAAGGAGTCAACTGCCACGGGGAATCTGGCAAAGACGAAGAGGGAGAACGAGCATTTGAAGGAAGAGCTGCGAAGATACGTCCAGCTCTTGGGTGCAGCACACCATTCCACAGGACCAGCAACCACTCATATTGTTGGTAGCACTGGGCAGCTCGTGCCGAATCCACTCCATTGCAATGTTGTTGAATCTTCAAAGGGACAGGCCCATTTGGGTTCAATCTCAATGGCCACCCTTCTCCGCTTATACCCGACCATCCATAGCATCGAGACAACTGTTGACCAGGTAATCCAGAAGGAGATGGCGAAGACCACACATGAAGTGCCTGCCATGATCTCGAAGCAGGTTATGCTTGATGTCTTTGAAGATCGCTCAACCGCCGCTCTCACTGGAATTGCAATCGATGATGGAGACCAAGTCATCAGTGACATGATCAAGGAGATTGAGGGGAAGATCATGTCTAAGAATACATTCGATGCCATTGGCTTGTCGTGGAGACTTGGTAACATGGGCCGCTACATTGGACTGCCGTACTTGGACCATGAAGTGGTGCTTGACAGTATCAACGAGGTCATCTCTTGGGAACCTTCAGGCGAGGTGAAGATCACAATTGCATTGCCACAGGAGTCTCACAAACTCGTCAAACTCTCGTTTGTCCTCATGATTCTTACTTGGTTCTCATTTGCTCGTCGTATGAACAACTCTCCGTCAATCAGAGTTGACGTGGATGAAGCCACGAGGATCTTCAATTACCCTCTTCTGTTCAAGTACAGCGAGGCTCTGTTGAGAGTTGATACAGTTGGAAACAAGATCCGTATTGGTGACCTGGGTGAGAATACTATGGTCACAACGACACTGTTCAGTCTGCATCTCTTTGAACGCTACTCTGCTGTGGCGAGCTACTTCCAGAACAACGACTACGTCAGACAGCCGGATGCCACCACGAAGCTTCTGATTACGAGAGCCAAGTATCAACATCTCCAAGAGGATCTTGACAAGCGGTATTTGAGGCTCTCTTCAAGTCACAGACGCATGCTCAAGTCAGTTTGGAACAATCTTGTCGTGCTTGACCTGTTTGACTGCATTGATTGTGGCACATTTTCATCCATTCAGTCAGATGAGGTTTCTCTGAATGATGGCGAGTTCTCCAACAAAATCACGGAGGTGGCTGGCCGAATCCATCACATTGTCAACAACTTTAACCTCATTGAGACTGAGCTTTCGTTGGATCTGTTCCTGAGGCTCCTGGACGCATCCTTTGCTCCTGATCTGAAGCAGTGTTACGTGGTGCTTGGAAGTGCCGAGTCTGAATTGAGATCCAATCACTTCGTCACTGGCATTACTGTGGAGGAACTCCTTGACCCAGAGATCAATTCGACACATATGACGTCTGTTCAACAAGGTTTTGTCAAGTACACTATTGTGTGTGCGCTGACAGGAATGTACCACGTCGCACTCACCCGCCTCGATCAACAAGGTGAGCAGCCAACATCCAGAAGATATAGAAGGATTCTCCTCCTTTTGATGAAGTACAGTTTTTCCTCTCTTGAGCTCCTCAGAAGACACAACAACATCTTTGTTGCATCAACTCGAAACGCCCACGCAACTGTATTGGGCGTCTATATCCAGAACGCACTCACATTGACACCATTCATGCTCAGGGCACATCGTCGTTTGGTAATTGTGATCTTCACAATCTTGTCGAGAATGATTGGGTTTGATGTCGACGTTGTCACCAGCTACATCCTGTTTGGATCGCAAGTCGACCAAAGCGACGAGATCTTCGACATGTGTCAGCAAAAGGGGTATGTCTTGAGTTGGGACGGAACTACTGATTTCTCCACTTTCACTGATGATGACGATTTGGAGATCTTGGAGTCCAAGTTTGAGAGATTGCTAGATCCGAAGGTGCTCATTGCAACCACCGCAAGCTTCTTCTACGCCTTCAGGGCACAGCTGGATTCTGCGGTGAGAGCAAGTCTTTCTTGGCTCAGATCAACAAGATACTACCACTTTGCCATCAAGTTCCTCCAGTACTGTCTGAACAGCTTCTTTGCCGACGAGTTCTATGAGTGGAAGACGAAGAAGGGCGAGACAGCGATGACTCACCCTTCGCCAGGCTCGTTCAAGGATCTATTTGATGCTTCATTAGTGGATAATGATGACCAAAACTTCTCCTTTGAGAAGTTCTTCGGTGATGTCCCTGGCATCTTGGATGATAGTGTGTTCCATTGGGATGAGGAAGCTGGTAAAAGCTCTGCCATGCGTGCTCCTGCGGAAAGTCGTGGTGATCTGTGACTTAACTCCTTACCCCTTAGATCTTAGAGCAATATAGAATATATAGAAGTATGCCAGTTCTAATTCCGACCATTAAATGACTGTTTATTTGGAAAGGGCTCGGAGATAAGCGCCAGGATCCCGGCCGCGACAGGATGGTTTCCATGGCAACCATTGTGACCCGGTGAAAAGTCAAAGGCCCAGCGCTTTCGCCCAGGCAGCAACACAGGGACATAAAGCTTTAGTGGGATGGGTTGATGGGCATAATTATCACTGATTGTATGGGAAACTTCCAGCTTCATGCTTCATGCCCACAATTAACGGCTGAGAACCTCTCGCTCGTGGCTGATGTGGACCTGCGGTGAAACTTCAGCCGTGTGGGGGCCAGAATGCCAGAAACAGGAACAAGGCCCAGAACAAGGAAAGACACCAGTGACAAGCTCCTCACATGCTCAAAAACTCCATGACACTTCAATTGCTCCCGGTCTTGCCACTCACAGTGGTCCGTGGAGAGAAGTGAACTCCCTGGACCCAAAGACTCTTCCCCTCTTGTCGCCTTCATCTAGCTTTACGAGGTCAGGAGAAACAACGTCATGGAGCCCACACAACACTCCTCAAGAGAGAGCAGTCATCGAGTCAGGCTGCCACCAGCAGACAGCACACTTCCGCCGTGTATTTCTTGTCGTCTCAAGAGAAAGAGATGTGACAGGAAGAAGCCAGTTTGCACCAGATGCGCCGAGGCCATGGTCCCAGCAGAGTTGTGCATCTACAGAGAGAACAACGGGGCATTTGAGAAGGAGATGACAGCAACAGGGAACCTCAGAAAGACCAAGAGAGAGAATGAACATCTCAAGATGGAACTGAAATCAAATCAGCAGCTGTTGGATGCTTGCCGTGCTTCAAGTGGTCGAAGAAATCCTCTGGGTGCAAATGGTGAAGTGCTACAAGATCTCCTCCATTACAACCTTGTGGATTCTGCAAAGGGACAAGCACATTTGGGTGCGCTCTCAATGGAAACTCTGCTCCGTCTATACCCAACCGTCCACCAGATTGAGAGCACTGTTGATCAAGTCATCAAGAAGGAGATGGAGAAAACGACAAGGGAGTTTCCAGCCATGGCTTCAAAGCAGGTGATGCTGGATGTCTTTGAGGACCGTTCTACTGCCACTCTCACTGGGGTCAAGATTGAGGATGGAGACCAAGTGATAGTTGATCTCATCAAGGAGATACAGGGCAAGATCATGTCGAAGGAGATGTTTGACGCAGTCTACGAAGCTTGGAAGCTCGTCAACATTGGGCGTTACGTCGGACTTCCATACCTGGATACTGAGACTGTTGACAAGGCAGTCGAAGAGCTCATCTCATGGGAAGATTCAGGTGAGGTAAAGATCAAACTCACTTTACCAGGAGACTCTGAGAAGCTGATTACACTTTCATTCCTCCTCATGATCCTCGCATGGTTTGCCTTCGCCCGCCGCATGATCAATGTGGCGCCCAAAGTTGATCCAGAAGAAGCAACGAGAGTGCTGAACTATCCACTTCTCTTCAAGTACAGTGAGGCGCTTTTGAGAGTTGATACGGTGGGTAAGGAAATCAAGATTGGAGACTTCAGTGAAAACACAACAGCGACATCAACATTGGTCTGTCTTCATCTTTTTGAGCGTTACTCGGCAGTGGCGAGCTACTTCCACCACAACGACTACAGAACACAACCAGATGCAACTATCAGACTACTAATCTCAAGAGCAAAGTATCAACACCTTCATGATGATCTTGACAGATGGTACCTCAAGCTTTCACCAGCCAACAGAAGAATGCACAAGTCCATATGGAATAACATTGTGATTTTGGATCTCTTCGACTCTATTGACTGTGGCTCTCTCTCCACGATCAAGAGCCATGAGGTTTGTTTACATGATGGGGAGTTCTCAAGCAAGATCACTGAGACCGTTGGCAAGATACATCACATCGTCAACAACTTCAACTTCATCGAGAGTGAGGTTTCCTTGAAGCCATTCTTGAGACTTGTTGATACATCATTTGCACCAGACCTCAAGCAGTGTTATGTTGTTCTGGGAAGTGGCGCTTCCGAGCTGACATCTTATACAAACGTCACGAGTGTTTCCATGGAGCATCTCAAGGTCCCAAAATTTGGCTACGAGTATATCGTTGCAGTCCAGCAAGGTCAGGTCAAGTACACCGTTGTCTGCGCCTTATCTGGTATTTACCAGGTTGCTCTCACTCGCCTTGACCAGCACGGAGAACCATCTACATCCAACAGATATGTCAGGACCCTTCTTCTTCTACTGAAATACTCCATATCATCTCTGGAGCTGCTGAGAAAGCACAATGCGATCTTTGTTGCATCGACCCAGAGCGCAGAGACTCCGGTCTTAGGGGTATACGTTCAAAGTGCACTCACTCTGACACCATTCATGTTGAGAGCACAGCGTCGCTCTGTGAGTGTCATATTCACTCTGCTATCTCGAATGATTGGATTTGAAGTTGATGTCGTTGCTAATTACATTCTCTTTGGATCTGAGGTCAACCAGAGTGATGAGATCTATCAGATGTGTCTTGAGAAGGGGTACGTCATCAGATTCGATGGAACAACTGACCTTACTACATTCACTGACGATGACAACTTTGATCTTCTGTACTCCAAATTTGGAAGAATGCTGGATCCCAAAGTCCTCATTGCAACCACCACGAGCTTCTTTTATGACTATCAGAGACAGTTGGATTCGGCAGAAAGAGCAAGACTCACTTGGTTGAGATCCACGAGGTCATACCACTTTGCTATCAAGTTCCTGTCATACTGTCTGAACAGTTTCTTTGCTGATGAGTTCTACGAATGGAAGGCACAGAAGGGTGAAACTGCCATGACTCCTGTCTCACCGGAACTGGAGGCTGGTGACTTCAAGGGTTCATTCAAGGATCTTTTCGATGCATCTTTGGCTGGTAACGATGGGCAAAACTTTTCCTTTGAGAAGTTCTTTGGAGAAAGAGTCGACGGTTATCAAGAGGAGGGATATGATGTTGACCTTGAGAACTACTTCACTGGTGGTGTGTATGACATGCAGGTCTGACGATCAATCAACTTATTGCCATAATCATGAGTGAGAAACGTGGGTCATTATAGCTTATAATGTATTCTAGTCGCGGTGGCCCTGGCCAAAACAACTTCAAGCTGTCCTCATTAACTAGTGCGTCAGTGGGTTAGAAGAGTTCTTTATAACTACAAGGTTTTATAATTGAGATTATTTGACCATATTGTTATTAAATTAGAAATGAAAAACACTGTAAAACATTGATATTGGGGTAGCCAGACCCCCTGATAGTAGTGTAGCAAGCGCCGTTGCAACACCACACGAATTAAACAAATCAGAGGGAATATCTGAACTCTGGATTCTCAAAGTCCGTGAGATCAGCAAAAGCGATGTTCTCAGGGACAACGTACTTCTCTCCAAGCTCCTCTCTCTGTTTGTCACGGATTCTGTTTCTTCTGGCGTAGATGATCAAAAGACCTCCAAGAATGAAGGCACCAACAATGAAACACACGAGCATGGCAACCTTGGCACTGACGTAGTTTGGAGCCTCGTCGGCCTTGAATGTCTGTGGACCAACAATGTTACCAACACAGTAACCAATGAAGAAGATCGTACTTGCAATGGTCTTCTTGGAAGATCCAGCGATGTTGGAAGAGACACAGGAAATGACAGCAGCCAAACTGGTTGTACCCAAGTAGAAACTGTAGTAGCCTGTCAATCTTGATCCCTTGTGGTGAGTGAAGTTGAGCAGACACATTCCAATGACACAGATGATCTGGATAATGAAGGCACCCACCATTCTTCTGTTCTTCAAGAACTTCTTCGTGAGCCATGCCGTGGCAATCGGAGACACAATGTCCAAGCCTCCACCAGGCATGTTCATCAACAGAGCAACAGTTGACGAGAAGCCAAAGTCCTTGTTCAAGAGAATACTTCCGAAGTTGTTGAAGCCACCGTTAGGCAGAGCGTAAGACATTCCATAGAAGAAGAACAGCCACACGGTGACGTCTGTGACGGCTTCCTTTGCCTGCTTGAGCTTCCACTTGTGAGAGCCGAATCCCTGCTGGTTTCCCTTGATTCTGGCAACAACATACTTCTTGTCAAGGTCATTCAGGAACCATGCCTTTGTTGGGATGTCCGGGATGTGGATCAAGGAGACAATTCCAAAGAATATCGTGATGACACCGGTGATGATGTAGAGCAATCTCCACGAGGCAAAGCTGTGTCCTGTCTCTCCTCTGTTCGTGGCCAGTCCATATGCAATGCCGGCTCCTAGTAGAGTCCCAAAACCTTCGAATCCAAACCAAATAGTTGTTCTCATGAACTGTTCTGACTTGGTCCACCACATCTGGGTCAGGATGATGTAACTCGGGTTCATGAAGCCCTCGCAGCATCCCAGAAGAACACGACAAACGAGGAAACCGGCTGAGTTGGAACAGGCAGCGTGACACATGAGAATGATACCCCAAAGGATGACGACGGTGCCGAGTGTCTTGGAGAGTGGGAACTTCTGGATGAGGAAGTTGGCTGGGTACTCGAAGATGAGGAAACCGAAGTAGAAGGCAGAACCAACCCAAGAGTAGGCCTTGGATGACATATGAAGGTCTGTGGTGAGCCCCATGATGGAGGCATACGAGTTAGTGGTCTTGTCCATGAGCTGACACGACATGAGGGCCACGATGAGTGGGAGAACCATCCAGTCAATCTTGCGGACGAGCTTCTTGTCGTAAGCCGGATCCATCTCAATCATGTTGGCGTCCTGTGCATAGTCCATCGCCTGATCCACGTCGTTGAGCTTGATCTCGATGAGCTCTCCACGAGGGGACATCACTGTGGAGAGGATGGCTTCAGGCTCCATGTTGTCAGAGACATCGCCCTCGCCGACACTCTTGATGGAGTGAATGTGGTCTTCCTTCGACATGTTTGTGATGATGGTGAATCGATCAAAGCAAAATGAGACGAGAAGAGCACGATCGGCAGTGCACTGGGTATTTATACTGGTGGGGTCCCTCTCTCGATCGCGCTGATAACTGTTGATAACAGATGAGGATTTGCCCTTATGGACAGCCAGGCAAATCGCAACAATGGCCGTTTTGGATTAGTCGGAAGGTACTTGGGTTTAGGAGCTCCATCCTGGGCGCAAATTGTACATCCACTTGCCCCTTCTGTGGGCTTCTGGGCGGGATGGTGCGCCTGGTTGTGGTTGCTGAGTTGTGTCCCGTCTCGAAGCCCCGGCGTATCTCTCCGCACTTTCCTGTTGGGGATATTTCTGCGCCGGAGCTCGATCGCCGTCGAAACATCGTCGATTTCCACACAGGTCTCCGAATTCATCGGAAGACAAGTCAGACGATCATTTCTTCCAGGCTGGGGCCCCTACCTATATAGATGTCGTTCCCCACATCTACCACATAACTCCAATTGGCCTCTCTCTCCAACGGCCAAGAACCAAGATGTCTCTCCCAAATCCCAAGGACAAGCTCATCATCGTCGGTGCCGGTGTGTACGGCCTCTCTACGACTCTCGCTCTTCTGGAGGCCGGCTTCCAGGAGATCCACCTCTTCGACAAGAATGACTACCTCCAGCAGGGCTACTCCTACTTCCAGGGCTGTGACAGCGCCTCGTCGGACATGAACAAGATCTTCAGGGCCTCCTACGGCTCCCAGGAACACTACCAGCACATGGCCCTTGCCAGCAGAGACACCTTCCTCAAGTGGAACCAGCAGATCGCCGAAGAGGGCTGGGAAGGAGGCGAGCCTCTATACATCAACTCTGGAAACTGCCACATGACGGACCTCCAGCAGCTCCCACCTTTCGAACAGGAGACTCTCAAGCACATGGGCAGTGACAACTCCGCCATCGACATCAACGATCCTCAGGCTGCAGAGAAGGCGGTGTCGAAGGGACTCTCGCCAGTGTCTGTTGACCCATTTGATGCCAAGGGCAGAGGCATCAAGCTCCAAGGAGTTCTGGACACCACTGGAGGCATCATGGTGGCTGAGAAATGTTGTCGCTGGGTCCTCGAGCTCTGCAAGCGTGCTGGTGGGGACAAATTACACTTGCATCTGGGTGCAAAGGCTGGCGAAGTGGAGTCATTGATCGTTGATGAGGCCAAGAAGTGTCATGGTATCAAAACCAAGGATGGTGTCTCTCACTTGGCTCCACACACTGTGGTTTTTGCTGGTGCTTGGCTCGCCCAGATTGTTCCAGAAGCCTCTGAGAAGGTCGAGGCTACCGGTGGCACTGTGGCCATTTGCAAGTTGGAGTCCGAAGAAGCACTCAAGAAGTATGACCAGAAACACTTCCCATCCTGGACTTACAAGATGAGAGATGGTGCCATGGGAGGGCTCTATGGCTTCCCGGTCTCGCACGATGGGTACCTCAAGATTGGCTACAGAGGTCTCAAGTGGATTAACCCAGCTGGTTCCATCAACTCCAAGGTCAAGACTGCATACACTCCCGATAAGGAGACCAATGTTCCAATGTTTGGCTTGCAGAGAATCAAGAACCTGATCAAGAAGTTTGTTCCTGAAGTCAGCGAGATCACTCTTACAAGACTCTGCTGGTACTCCGACACGTCTGACAATGATTTCTTGATCTCTTACTGTCCATACTACAAGGATAACTCTCTCTTCGTTGGTGCCGGTGATTCTGGTCATGCCTTCATGATGCTGGGAAGTCTTGGGCCCATCATCAAGGACATCTTGCTTAAGAAAGGTAACGAGTTCTTGGACCATCTGTTCTCCTGGGAGAGGGAAAGAGACTCTCTCAACGAGATCAACCTTGGTGATTTCGATCCAAGAGCATTGCAACACTTGAAGTTCGCCACTCCTTCCGATTGGAAAATCTCTAGAGAAAAGCTTTGATTTGAATTAATTGATACAGAATCAGTCTAGACTCTACACATGCCTTCTGCCTTCTTGCTCTTTGTTTGTTGTAGAGTTCAATACCAAGTCCGAGTACCAAGGCTTATCTGGCTCTAGAGCGCTGCAATTATAAACAGGGTGAAGTTTGAACTGTGAATCCGCCGGATCGGGAAATCCTCGCCGACGCCGGGGAAATGTCCGAAAACGGAAATCGCGGGAGACACCGCTATCGACACTTCTCGAATCTCCAGAGTCCAGGCCCCAGAGAACACAGGTGGATGGGCTTTTAAATACAGCAGAGATCGCATTCTCGAGGAAACAATATGAGCTGATCTCTTCACTACACAACCAATTCTCATTTCCTATTGTCTCCCATCACAATGGCCGCTCCGAACATTCTCCTCATCGGCACTGGCGGTGTCGGCACCATCGTCGCCTACGGAATCCACTTCGTTGGCAAGGCACATCTCTCCGTTGTTGTGCGCCGTGACTACGAGAAGGTGAGCACAGAAGGCTTCGAGATCCACTCCTGCGACTACGGTGAGATCAAGGGCTGGAAGCCAGATGCCGTCTACCCAACCGTGGAAGCAGCTGCTGAGAAGGAGTACGACTTCGTCATTGTCTCCACCAAGAACCTCCCAGATATCGTCAAGGTCGAGGACCTCATCGACCCAGTCGTTGTCGCTAAGAAGACCACCGTGATCTTGTTCCAGAACGGCTTTGATCTCGGCCGTCCTATCATCGCCAAGTACCCTGAGAACGTGTGCATCTCTGGTGTCTCCCACATCGGTTCCCACAACACCAGGGGTGTCATCCATCAGACCCAGAACGACAAGTCACTCGTCTCCTACTTCGAGAACCCAAACTTGACCAAGGAGTACCAGGAGGAGAAGACCAAGGAGTTCATCTCCCTCTACTCCAACGAAAAGAACAACTGCGCATACTTCCCAGATGCAAAGTGGTATAGATACAGAAAGCTGGTCTACAACGCCACACTCAACACCGTCGCTGCTTTGACTAGAGTCGACACTGGAAGACTTGATCTTTCCGGTGGACTGGAAGCTGTCTCCATCCCAGCAATGAGAGAGGTCATCAGTATCGCCAAGGCTGATGGGGTTGAGTTGCCAGAGGATGTGATCAACTTGGTGGTCCACTCGGACGATGGTGACTGGTTCAAGCCATCCATGCTTGTTGATGTTGAGAAGGGTAACCCAATTGAGCTTGAGGTCATCCTGGGTAACTTGCTTGTCGTTGCTGGTGAGCTCAAGGTCGAGACTCCAATCTTGACCCTGTTGTACAACTTGCTCAAAGTTGTTCAGTTCAAGTTGAAGGAAGGAAATGGTTTGTTCACTCTTCCAGAGAAGAGACCTATCAGTGACAAGTTCTACAGCTAATTACAATCTGTGTTGAATGTACTTATTCTACTGGCCCAGTCAATATGTAGTATCAAAATTGATCATGAGTACTCGTAGCGGGAAATGTTGAGCCCCAACGGCCAGCCTACCCAAACCTTCATAGATCTATACGCATGATGATCAGATAGAACTGGTTTGAATCTCTATCAAGTGCCATGAATCAATTTATTAATTGCAATTAACTGTTCTCCTTTTTAGTCCTTCTCCATGGTTGGGGCACCAGTCTCTTTAGCACTTCTGACTCTCAATCTCAAACCATCTTCCTTGAACTCATCTTCTGGGAATGTTCTAGGTCTCAATCCAGTGTAGAAATGATCAATCATAGTGATGGCATCGTACACCGGCAAACCAGTGGCCTCGTGGATGGCCTTGGAGGTTGGAGGCATCTGGGTGCACTCCAACACAAAGGCGCCAACATCTGGATCATGTGCAAGAGCCCCTTTAGCCAATGACACCAGCTCAACTACAAGCTCCTCGTGAACATATGGACCTGGTCCAATGATGAAGCTCTTGATGTGGCCATCATCCTTGCATCCATGAACAACAAGACGGGACTGCTGTGCCTCTGAGAGACCGAGGCCATCGAAGTGAAGTTTGCCGAGCGAGGTGCCATCAAAAGTCAGGATGGCAACCTTCTTCTTGGGGCTGGTGATAGAGAGCACGAATCCAAGCTGGAGAAGACTGCTCGTAGCCACTGGGATTGGCGAGCGCTCGGAGATTCTGGCCTGGACCTGGGCGAGGAAGCCACAGGATGTAATGACTCCGATAGCTCCTCTGTCTGCGAGCCTCTTGCACGCGTCAACGAAGTTGTCCAGGAAGACCTCGCTGAACTTGCCTCCAAAGACAATGTTGGCGACGGTACCGTCCTTGACCTGCTCGTAGATGAGTGGGAACTGGAATGAGAGCGCGTTGAGCGGGTCACCCGGAGGTCTGTGGATGTCGTCGGTGTAGTCGAGCGTGAGGGCTCCGAGAGGAGGCAGCTCCTGTGTTGGCGGGTACTTCGACATTGGATGTTGTTCTATGAGAAATCCGGATGGCTCATAATGTCTTGATGGGTTGATCCGGCTTCTCCTGGCTCTTTATAGCGCTTTCCAACGCTCCACCGGCCAAACATGTAGTTATGTCCCAGGCCGCGATAAGAATCGATTCGAGAGTTGGCGTATCTTCCCGCCGTCGCCCAACACTCCCGAATAGGAAAGACGTGAAGCCATACAAAAGAATCCACCCCCGCTGCTCTCAATGGCGGGAACTTCCACTTTTGCCATGTTCCAGCCACTAGTATCACCATGACAAAGCCAGGACAGATCACCTTCCGCATCTCGAAGCCCAAGCCCAAGACGACTGCGGCTCCTTCCGCCACCACCGCCAACAACGACACCAATGAAGCTCAGACACGCCAAAGAGCCGGAGGACGACACCAAATCGGTGCGTGCTGCTCGTGCAAGGCCAAGAAGAAGAAGTGTGATGGGGCTTACCCGATTTGCGGGGGATGCCGCTCCTCCAAGACACCCTGCACCATCGTGGACCTCGCCACCAACAATGTGATTCCTCGCAACTACATCGAACAGCTCGAGACTGAGCTCACCTCCCTGCGGAACGAGCTCTCTGTCATCAAGAACAAGCCATCCAGAAGAGACCTTGAGATGGAGATTGGCTACATCACACTCGGAGCTGGTTCCGAGTCCAACGGCTTCCTTGGTGACTCGAGCGCCTACTCCATTGCCCGTGCTATCACTTCCACCATCAGCTACTACAACCGCAAAGAGCCCTCGCCAATGAACAACACGTCAACGCCTCCAGAAATGCTTGAAGAACTCAACAACATTCCCTTCACAAAACCATCGGAGCGCATGGCTCGCAACTACGCGGCATCCTACTACGACAACGTCCAGTGCCAGTACCCTTTTCTGGATTGGGAGAGTATCACCTCTCACTTTGAGGCCTTTCTGCGGAGAAGCGTGGAGGGTGATGATCTCGAAGATGACTTCTTCATCTACATGATCTTTGCAGTTGGGTCACAGGTGTACAGCAACCATTCCAACACATCCAACGTGTACACCAAGATGTACTACGACAAGGCCATGGGACTCATTCACTTCCTGGTGGAATCCACTACGCTCAAAACAGTCCAGGCGTATCTCATGCTCTCAGTATTCTCACAGAAGATGCCTGATGGAAGCTCCATTTGGCAGACTACCGGACTTGCCATCCGTACCGCTGTGATTCTTGGGCTTCACAGAAAGACTTACAGACAGAGAACTGGGGTAGACTGTGGAGAGGACGAGATGAAGATGTCTGAACTGAGAAGCAGAGTCTTTTGGTGTGCCTATGGTATGGAGCGCATCAATGGTATCCTTCTGGGAAGACCCTTTGGAATCTCAGACATTGACATTGACGTGCCTCTTCCAGTACAGATTGCAGAGGAGTTCGCCGTCGCCATTCACGTTGTCAAACTCAGAAGAATCCAGTCAAGCATTTGCACATTCGTGTACACCCCAATCAAGGTATTTGGCGAAGGCAATGATACTGACGCTACAAGGGTGCAGATTGTTCTTGAATTGAATGGCTGGATGTCCACATTTCCCAACAAGGTCTCTCCATCATCAGTGTTTGAGACCCGGCATTGGGCAGACATCTCTTACCACAACTCAATGCTGCTCCTTTTGAGACCTGTTGTCATTGAAGTTGCTACGTCATGCAAGGACGGGACTCCATCAAGAAGATCGTTGGAGTGGTTCAAGGTATTCACACAGTCAGCATCTGCTATCTGCATGGACTACAAGGGGCTTCACTCGTCTGGCAAGCTCGGGTACACTTGGTTGTCCATGCATTGCGTGTTTGTCTCTGGCCTTTCATTCTTGTACTGTCTGTGGATTGATACTTCATACAAGCTTCATGTGCTCGAACTGAAGAGAAAGAGTCTTGTGTATGACACAGTGTCAGCATGCTCTTCAATCCTATATGTCTTCGCTGAAAGATTCAAGAAAGCTGCTGCCTTCCGTGATACTTTTGAAAGAATATCCAACAATGTGCTCCAGAGACTTGACAACCAGGAGCCGGCCCAGAGAGCATCACATGCCACCAAAGATCGCCATACAAGAGGCGTGTTGACCCAGGAAAGCATCGGGATTGATCAGTATCTTGGCTATGAGTCAAATGAGCAGTGGAGACCAGATGTCTTGAGTGAACCCCCATCGGACCATCCAGTGGCGCTGCTGCAGAATGATGTTTCAGAGCAAGGGCAAGAAGCTGGTCACGATGAGCATTCACCCATTGATGTGTCGTTCTGGGAGTTCTTGGATACAACCGGAGACCGATTCTTGAGAGATATATTCCATGATATGGAATTGAGCCTATCAAATCGTTGATCCCCGTCTGGTACTTCGAGTACTTCGATACCTTTGGACGACGTTGATTTTATTGAAGAGGAAGATCTCACGACTTTCCGAAACAATCATCTTAATAGCTAATAGTTCCTTTTCCATGTCCATAAGCTCCAGTATCAGCTGCACTGGCGCCTTCTCGCAGTTACCCTTCGTAGTATATCTTGTTTACTGTGTGCTGAGGAGGCCCAACAAAGACGCGTTGATGTCTCGCCCTCCCAGAGCCAGAATAGAACCGGGCTCAGAGGTTCAACAGCCAGCTGAAAAGTATGTTCTTCATGATTCCCACACTCATAGAACGTGATATCTCTTCCAATAGGGTCACTCAATGGACTCCTAGCAGTTCGCTCTATCAGCTGGCCGTGTCAATGCCTCACTTCGTAGCCTAGGCGTGGCTTGGGGCTGGTGCCACGACTACTACCACACTCACGCTTCATCAGCAGCGGCAGTAGTGATTAGTAGCCACAGAAAGTTCATAGATAATCTCACGACGCCATAATTGGCCAATATCCTGGTGGTGTTGGGCTCGATCGACGTGCTGATTCATTGGAGCTGGAAACGGCTGCGATTTCAAACTGGGCTGCGATACAAGCAAGCCACGAATTGTGGCTCAACGGTGGTTGGAAACTGACTGTCAAATGTCAAATGCCGCTCACGGTGAATGTCATAGCAAGCCTGATAATGAGTCTGATCATGCTGATTATTTGTGTGGTCTCGTGAGCCAATATATTCATGCACATAGAGTATCATGAATCATGATGCAAAATTTTCTCGGAGAGATCTCGAGCACCAACCCGGTTCCACACCACGACACCGCAAATAGCAATAAATTCAGTTATCTCGGAAGGTGGAGGGTTTATGTG